>OZ018329.1:133321530-133491484 GCA_963969495.1 Ceratothoa steindachneri | reverse complement strand
CACCTACGGATGTAGGGGACTTCCCCTCACCCCTTTATCTGGAGGTGCTTTCGGGCACCTTGCTCTTCCAAGCCGCATCCCCCCTTTTCTTTCCAATGGGACTGCCAAGAAAGCCAGCAGGCAGCCCATAGCCGACCGCTCCCCATTAAAGCGGCTCGGTAGGGCAAACCCCCTTAAGGGGGGGAGAGGGAACCCAGGCCCCTTCGGTCGCTTCCCTCAAAAGACCTGCTGGCAAGAATATTGAACCTTGCCGGGGTCAAGGCCTGTGCCTCCCCATACATGACTCGTGACAACGCCACTAACGGGCCAGCGATGTCCTGGGGAAGATGGCCAACTGGAGGCCCCCCCTGAGATAGACATGGTCCTTGAGGCAACCTAGGCTTAGACGGTAGGGCCTTCCATGGGAGGGAATCTGGGCTCGGCGCCAAGCACCGAACCCAAATGCACCCCTATGCAAGGCCCTCCTCAAACGGCTAGAGTTTCCGAGGCAGTACAAGGAGGCGAGGGGTCTCTTCCGACCGGTGCCCCAAAGAATGCCAGGACCTTCTCCATTTCGGAGAAGGACCTGGCTGAGGCCGGTCCATCTGGCCTGGGGGCTCCTGCTGGCGGAGGGGAGAAGCAGGTTCATTCCCCGACCTCCTCTCCTAAAAATAAAAAAAAAGGAAAAAGATTAAGAAGACTCGGGGCTCCTCTCCATCCATGGTGACTGCGGGGAAAGGTGGGTCTGCTGCCACTTCAGTAAGCGACCAAGCCAAGATCGGCACATCCAGCCCCTCTGCCCCCCCCGGGTGCGGAGCCCCTGACTATGACTAAGACCAAAAGTGCACAGGGCGGAGCCTCGATAACATCGCGGCCCCTCATTCAGAGGTTACCTCACGTTTTCGAGCCCGCTGGCTTTAAACGCTTCTTCGTTATTCGCTCCACTGATGGAAACATGTTGGCCAAGGGCAACCTGATTCATTAGAGGAGAGCATTAGCTAGTGTAAATGGTAGAGAGCCGAAGGTGCCCCGTTTCTCGGACGGGAGTCTTCTGGCGAATGCGTCGAATCCCTCCAAGGCGGCCACGATTAGTGCTCTTCGGACACTTCATGGCACCCCGGTGAGTGTGACGCTGCACTCTACCATGAACTTTGTGAAAGGAGTAGTTTATGCGAGGGAACTCGTTGACTAGTCCATAGAGGACATCACCTTAGAGCTGTCCGACCATGGGACGGTCAAGATCGAACGTGTGATGAGAAAACAGGGAGGGGCCTCGAGACCCACCCCTACACTACACTCTTCGTCACGTTCGAATGTGACAAGCTCCCTGAGTCGGTGCGTGCCGGTTGGTACAGCTACCGTGTAAAGGCATTCGTGCCACTGCCGCGGAGGTGCTATTACTGCCACCGCTTCGGCCATACAAATCGCTCATGTGGACATGCAAAGTCGGGGTCACCCGAAGTATGTGTAAATTGCTCCAAGGCCACACACAATAAGTCCAAATCGTGTGTGACTAAGTGTGTGAATTGCGGAGAGCCGCACTCCGCTTCATAGAATCAATGTGGTGCATATTCCCTTGAGAAAGAAATCCTGGCCGTTCAGGCCCAGGATCGACTCTCATTTCGCGAGGTTAAGGACTTGGTCCTCGCGCGCCCGGCTCTGCCTGGGGAGTTTTATGCATCAATGGTTAGAAAGACACCCTCTGCTCCTGCCCCATCCAGGCCAACGCGCACGGTTGTTTCCGCGCCCATTCGGAGCCCTTCTGTGGGTTCTACTCAACTCAAGCGCTCCCCTGGTAAAGCTTGCGGCAGAAGTTCACACCCCAGCCCACGCTAAAAACAAGGCTCCCCCCTCCCTTGCCCCAGCGTGACCGTTTCCCGTAAGGCGAAATGACCCCGCGCCTCCCACCGAGTCGTTAGATCCACAGGAGGCAACACCCCTGAAGTTGGTCCCCAGGCCCATCTTCTGGGGGTTTTCAAGCTGCCCCCCGAAATGAGGACAGCAACAAAGGAGCTTCGGCTCCTTCGCCCACGCCTAGTGGTGGGCTGAGTGGCTCGGAAACGGTGGATCCTCTGAAAGAGGGACCCCCGCCTCCGAAGCCGCAACGCCCGCCTAACGTTTCGAGGTGGAGGGGGGAAAAGACTCACTTGGAGAGCCCAACCTCCACCAATAAGTTGTCGAAGGCGACAGCGCCTTCAGCTTCTTGTCCGGCCAACAGCGCCCGGGGTTCTGCTTCCTGGAAGCATATGGCAATTCCCGTAAGGGTCTTCTGTTCGAAGAGGGCCCCCGCGTCTCCGAGGTAAGTCTGGAAGGCATATTCCTTCAATGGAATTGCCGTGAACTCCGGGCCAGCTGGGAGGAGTTGCGGAGTCTCGTCTCGTCCCGTTCCCCGTTAGCTATTTTTCTGCAGAAGAACATGCTAGGCGTGTGCCCCCTGCCCTCCCTCCTGGGGTATAAGGGTTTTGCAAACCCACCACAACGAGTTTGCCGGGCTGAGGGGTGCGTGGTTTACACTCGGCATGATGTCTCCGTTCTTCCTTTCTCTTTAGATACCTCCTTTCAGGCAGTGGCTGTGCAGCTTCACCTGGATAGGAGTATACTATCATTTCTACGTACATTCCACTGCCAGCTGACTTAGACTCGGGCGACTTACGCCGTGTCGTGGCACGGTTACCGAGGCCCTTTCTCTTGTTTGTAGATCTAAACGCCAGACATCCTCTTTGGGGGGATTATTTAATAAATCCAAGGGGACAAGTCCTTGCCGATCTTATCAAAGAGCTTGATATTGGTGTCTTAAATGTGGATAAGTTTACGCATCACTGCCCGAGAACCGCTTCATTTCTTGCCTTGATCTATCCTTATGCTCTTCGGTTGCACAGACTGATTTTAAGTGGGGGGAGTCGATGACCCCATGGTAGTGATCACTTTCCCAGTCAAATATCATTTTAAGGGCATCTTCCGCCTGAGAGCCCACCTCAGTGGTGTTTGGCTCGTGCGCGGTGGCCTGAATTTTAGGAAATGACTGAATTCTCTATCTCAGTTGAGGAGTTTAGGTCGATAAATGAGACTGTTAAGTTCTTCTCCGGTAACCTTATCGCCGCGGGCCTGACTACTATTCTCAAAACGTCTGGCCGTTTTGCCAGCTGACCCCTCCCGTGGTGGTCGGCCGAGTGTGAGATGGCCCTCAAACAGAAGCGTTATGCCTTGTCGTAGAATGCCCCCCTTTTTGTCCTATGAGTGCTAAGTGTCTAATATATTGATATTATAATAATATCTTAAAAATAGAGCCGTTGGAAACACGTAAGGATATAGAGAAACGCACAATAATTCCCAAAATAAACTTATATTTTAAATTTAACAATTGAATACACAACATTTAAACATTAACTACAGCAATACTCTGAATATTATCATAAACAAAAATTAATTCAATTAGTTTGACCCTTAAAAATTGGTTAATTTCGCTACACACCTCAATAATATAAGATTTAGGCTTACGGACTCTACTGGAGTTTAAATCCCTCAAAAATGTTGTCTCACGACGCGTGCCACCTGGTCAGATGTAGGTGGGCGAGATCACGAGGTGCTTTTGGCGAGGGTAGCAGCTGGGGGTCCACACGGTATTCCGGAGGGGAGGGGGGTCTTCAAGGACCAAAACAATTACCGTGCTCTATGCAGCACCAAGGTAGTTGTGGTCTCTCTGGCGAGAGGGAGTCGAACTTGGTTCTTAAACCATGTTAACTTGGAGTGCGGTGTGACCACCGAGTAACGAGCTCGAGGGGAAGCTTTTCTCCTTCGTTACTTAATTCTTTATGGACGAGGACTGAACTAGGGGAAGGTCTTCTTCAAGGGCGAGGATCGATGAGGGGGTGTTTCTCTAACGAGAATAAGTTGAAATTGAAGGTTGGTTTGGTAACCAGAAACTAGCTTGAGGATGAGCTTCTTCTTAGTTCCAGTCTTCTTTAAGGGCGAGTATAACGGAGAGGGATTTCTCTGACGAGAATAAGTTGAACTTAGTTCCTCAAATAAGTTAACTTATGAGTTCGATGTGGCCACCGAGTAACGGGCTCGAGGGGGAGCCTTTTCCTTCTTCTTTTCTTAATTCCTCAAGGACGAGGAATACCCCTGGTGTTTAAGATACACCAGGATATGAGGAGTCTCTCTGACGAGAGTAAGTTGAATTTAACAAAGTTAACTTAATGTTTGGTTTGATAACCAGGGACTAGCTCGAGGATGAGCTGCTTATTAGCCCCTTAAGGTAGGTAGCCCTGCCTCTCTTGCAGGCTACTTCTTGGTCTGGCGAGCCAAGTAATCTACCTCTCCAGTCTCGGTAACCCGATCTTAATTCGGGGACTTCGTCCCCTAGAGACTGACGTATACTACCTCGATTTTCCTCACTGTTCCTTATTTATAAGTTGTCACCCCATTGGGGGAGAGGTAAGGTGGGGAGAGGCTTGAGGACGTCCCTAGGAGGGTTCTTATGCCATTCGGTTTTTCCCACCAAGTCTTACATCGGCTCCTCGTTAGCCTTTGAGCTTGGGAGAAACACGTCTCCAATTTCTTATTTGACGTGAAATTGAATCTCACTCTCCTGGGGGAGATCTTGCATTTTAACCTTTAGGTCTATCATAGCGCCGAGTGGTGCGGCGCTGCGGTTACGCGCTTGACCCATCGATGCCTGGTGCCAGATGTCTTTCGGGTAACCGCCTCGAGACTTCATCACGATTAAACGGGGGGGAGGGGGAGTGACGATTCCCCTACATGCCTACATGCGATTTAAGCGCCGCCCGAACGATTTCACTGTCGGTGAATTTCGTCGGGCTCGGGCTATGTTCCGGTATATTTCGAAGCACGCCCGCCGCTCTTCTTGGCGGGCATATGTGTCATTACTTAACGGGAAGACCCCTCTAGCAGAGGTGTGGAAGAGAATCAAAAGGATTCGCGGCAAGTTATCGCAGGACCTTCCTCTCGTTCTCCAGGAAAATGAACCCGCAATCCCAGATCCCGCGTCCCTAGCAGAATCCTTCGTGACCGCTTTCTCCGCATTCTCTAGCCGGGATGCTGCTCCGCCAGCATTCAATGCATTCGTGATGTCACAGAAGGCCGACGACTGGACTTTACTTCCAGAAGCGGAGAACCCTTCAACGACAGGTTTATTGTCAGTGAGTTGCGTTCCGCTCTTGCTTCGTGCGCGGACACTTCTCATGGTCCGGACGATGTCCCGTACGCCATGCTTAGACACCTGGGTGAGCGAGGCAAAGCATTTCTCTTAGATTTGTTTAACAGGACCTAGGTGGAGGGTCTCCCCCAGATTCCTGGCCCATCGCTACTGTGCTCGTCTTTCGCAAACCGGGGAGAGATCAATCTGCTCCGGCTGGTTTCCACCCAATCGCTCTGACCTCTTCGTGTGCAAGTTCAAGGAGAAATTGGTAAATGTTAGATTAGCCTTTTTCCTGGACAGCGGAGGCAATCTGTCTCCTGCACAGTGCGGCTTCCGCAAGGTCTACTCCATGTAGGATGCTCTGCTCCGACTGGAAAATGCCATCTGCGAGGCCTTCCTTCGTAGACAGCACTACGCCACGATCTGGAGAAGACTTATGATACCGAATGGCGATACGGTATCATGGAGACTCTCCACGAGATGGTGGCGAGTGGACGCCTTCCAATTTTTATATCTGAATTTTTGCGAGATCGTCGATTCCCCGTACGGGTTGGGGGAGCACTCTCTGGTCCAATGGAGAAGGAAGAGGGTGTCCCGCAGGGAAGTGTCCTCAGTGTCACACTCTTTGCCCTGAGCATCAACGGCATCACCTCGGTGCTGCCGGAAGATGTTCTCGCTATGCTCTCCGTGGACGACCTTTTGATTTCTTTTAGAGCGACCTAGATGCCAACTCTGGAGCGTCGACTCCAACAGACATTGGAGCTCGTCTCTCGCTATGCCGAAGCGCAGAAGTTTCGGTTTTCCTTGGCCAAGACTAAGGTGGTGAACTTCTGCCGCCATCCACGGCCCCACCCAGACCCAGATTTGTTTCTTAATGAGGTGCGCCCAGAAGTGGTTCATCGCACCGTTTCCTTGGTGTTGTATTTGCCTGACGTCTCACCTGGGAGCCTCATATTCGCACCCTTAGGGTCTCTTGTACCCGCGCCATCGATATTCTCTGTTCTGTGACGTTCAGCGCTTTGTGCGCTGATAGGGCTACTTCCTTCCTCTTTTATCGATCCTTTGTTCATTCGAAGCTCGACTACGGATGCGAATTTTATGCATCCGCAGCCTAGTGTTTATTGCGGAAGGCGGACTCGATCCACCTCACCGGCTTTCGCCTGGCGACCGTTGCCTTTCACACTTCCCCCATTGAGAGCCTGTTGGTCGATGGTGGGGAGATGTATCCCGCTCTACGCCACGTGAAGTGCATCACTCGCCTGTTCGCGCGAGCCCGGCGCCTCCCTCAGTCGCCAACAGCTCTCACTGCATCCGCAGCTGATTTCGACTGTGACTATGCCGCCGAGAGACGCCAGTCATACCCTAAGCCCTCTGTGTTTAGGGCCAGGAAACTCTTTCGAGAGCTAGATATAGCTCTCGGGCCGGTGGCGCCCCTGGTTCTGTCCAGGACGCCACCCTGAAGGGTACCACATTTGGCTATTTGTCGCCACGCCTCTGCTCCCAAAGCTTGTACAGCGCCGAGAGTATTGCGTTCGACCTTTTTGGAGCACACATCGTGTCACGCTGTAACCGTAGCAGTGTATACAGATGGCTCCAAGTCCCAAGAGGGGGTCAGCTTCCACGCAATATCCCCTCTGTTTGAAGTCAGCGGGGCTCTGCCATGCGCTGCGTCTGTCTTCACGGCCGAGCTGGTGGCAATACATCACTCGGTACGGGAGATTACGCGACGTGCCCGGTTCGGAGACCTGATTGTGATCTATAGCGACTCACAAAGCGCCCTGAGTACTCTTGGGGCATTAGAATCTCCGCATCCCCTGGTTCGCGATATCCGTGATGCGATGGTTTTGGCGAGCCGACTGGATGTCAAGATTATCTTCTGCTGGGTTCCTTCTTCCTCTTCTTCTTCTTCTTCTTCTTCTTCTTCTTCTTCTTCTTCTTCTTCTTCTTCTTCTTCGACGATTTGGATAATGGCGTATTTAGTACGATTTCTAAATTTGCTGACGACACGAAGCTGGGCAACCGTGCCTATGTAAGATCGGATGTAGAAAAATTACAAAAGGACCTAAACTTGATTGTCAGATGGGCGGATAAGTGGCAAATGCAGTTTAATTTAAGTAAATGTAAGGTGATGCATTTGGGTTGCCATAATTTGAGGGTAGAGTATACCATGAAAGGCCAGGTCCTCGACGTAGTTAAATTGGAAAAAGACCTGGGAGTTTTAGTCTCGGATGACTTCAAAGTCACGAAACAATGCGCGGATGCATGTAAAAAAGCAAATCGTGTGCTGGGTTATATCGCGCGTAATTTCACGTTCAAATTCAAAGAGATAATTTTACCATTGTATAAATCACTTGTGCGTCCACTGCTCGAATATGCGGTTCAATTTTGGGCTCCATACTTAAACAAAGATATCGCGCAATTAGAAAGAGTGCAGCGTAGGGCTACAAAATTAATTCCCGAGCTGAGAAACAGGCCCTATGAGGAAAGACTCAGGGCATTAGATTTGCCATCTCTCGAAGGCAGAAGATTACGTGGCCAGCTAATTGAAGTATTTAAAATATTGAAAGGATTTTCAAACGTTGATTATAGGAATTTGTTCGAATTGGATCATAGGGGAAATACTCGGCAACACGGATTAAAATTAGTGAACAAGCGATTTAACACTAGTATAGCCCAAAACTATTTTACGTTTAAAATTACTCAAATTTGGAATAGGCTATCCACCCACGTAGTGGATAGTAGGTCGGTAAATATGTTTAAAAACCGTCTCGACGCGCACTTAAATAGTATAAATATAACGTAGTCTGAGCACAGTAAATAATAACGTCTTTGCAAAAGGAGTTTGGAGCGGAGGAACAACGAGAGTAAAAATGATGACTAAAAATGATGCCAGCGATTTCTCTTGCATGTGTAGTTTAGATATCCATTTTCTTTTCCGCCTATCCTATAACTAGATTTTCACCACTAGCAGTCGAGGGCTGCGGAAGTTGAGAAGAAAAACTTTCTATCACCCCCCCTTAGGTTGAAGTAGTTAATATGCCTGACATTGTACACATGTAGATAAGTGTGTACAGTAGATTATATATTTAAAAATAAAAAATAAAAAAAAAATATAGCATGTTAGAGATACACTCGTAGATAAGTGTGTATCGTAGTTTCGGATGTAGTGTAGCGGACTAGCCTCAAGCGGACCTTAGGGTCTTTGTTGGTCCTAGATTCTGTAGTTCTGTAGTTCTGTAGTTCTTCTTCTTCTTCTTCTTCTTCTTCTTCTTCTTCTTCTTCTTCTTCTTCTTAACTATTTCAATCCTTTGAATTTCTAAAACCCTTGAAGTCATTTGTCAACCAAGCAAATAAAACAATTTATAAATTTTCAAAAAATCTCCATCTTAAATTATATAGTTATGGATGAGTTTAAATTGCAGTATTAATCAATGTAGCCAATCTCAGCGGCGAGCACGCGCTCCAGGTGAGACTTTAAAGACGCGCACACGTTCAGACGAACTCCTTCCTTATACTGTCCCACACGCGGTTGACGGGGGACTTCAGCCCATTGACGTTGCTGTGGCGAACCTTGCAGGCCTTGCCCTCGACATTCACCCATACGCTGTATTCAAATGATTGAAATTGGACAACTGTAGTAGCCAAAAGTCATTTCACCATAAGTTCAATTTTTACCCCAGCCAATCTTGCACTGTCTTGACCGTGTGGGCTTGGATACAGTCCTGCTGAAGACGTAGTCCGTCTTCTTCGTACTCTTTCTTACCCTAGGCAGGACTTGCGTGGCCAAGATGTCTCTGTAATCAGCCGCGGTGAGCCTGTAACCAGCCGTGAACAACTAGCGGCCTTTTCTCACCATTCAAAGACAAGGAGGTTGATGTTACAGCAAAGAAAAAGTCACTGATGTAACTTAAGCCTAGAATGGTGGCACACCCTACCGGCCCCAGTGTGTCTGTTAATCTTTACTAATCTTAGACTCCTGGGGCTTTTACTCCTTCTAGACCACTCCACATTTTCCTTTTCTTCGCCATTTTTAATACAAACCCCTTCTCGTCTATTTTCTTGGCTGGCGGCTAAGTTCGAAGGCTAGTTGTCCACCAGCTTCCATCCATTAACCTCCGGGCGGCTCTAGGAGGGAAGAAGGGGGACCACTCCTTTTTGGCTATGGTTGTGGATGGTCGTTTTGCCCTGACTCTCCCCTCTCCCGTTTCCACCAACCATTCCCCTAAACTCTCACTCCATTACCTATCATTTTACACCCAAGTCCCAGCAGCACACCGGGCTACAGACTTTTGGCTACCAGGAGAGTAGTGAGTCTTGCCTGCATATTAATCCCTCGCTACGGATCGAGAACCCAGGACGAGCAGGCGTTTAGCGTGTGCGTCCAATAGTGATGGCTGGAGCGTCAAAGACGTCGATGACACGTGTTAAGTCAGCTCAACTCAACATGTGGGCTAACTGTTCTAAGGCTATATACGATAAAGATGTTTAGTGTAAAGACCAGTAGGTAAATTGAGGCAGATCTCACCCTGTTTCCTCTAAACAATGCGATTTCTTCTTTTTTGAATAGGATAGCTGGCCTATTTAAGTTGCAGATCGAATCTTGCTCAGAGAAGCTAAGGATTTGGTCCTAGGAGTCCCAATTTGTGAGACGAGGCACTTCATACGTTTCTCAATTTAAAGAAAACTACGCTATTGGCCCTTTCAGACCTACGAACTCCTTAGCTTTTTTTTAGATTATGAACCATTCTGTGAGATTTAATTCCCCCGGAGGATACCCCGCTCCGGCGCAAGTGATCATCTGGCTAATACCAAGGCTCCTTCCACCACCTTCGTGACCGCTTCACAGAAAACAAAGCTGCCACATTCTTCCATTAAGTCCCTCAATTTGGAGATGAATTATAATCAGACATTTCCATTGTTGTCGCCATCGAATCGGACACACTCCTGGGACGCAGCTATGCTAGGTTTAAAGACCGATGCATTGGAATCTTCACATCGTCCTAGTTAGAGGTATCCGTAACGTCATGGCTTCGTGCACGATACCTGCCCCTTTATCTTTGAAAGCGGGAGCGCTACCGCTTGCCCCTTGTGCTGGGGACGGGTTCCTACACGCCATAGTGTGGTGTTATAGAGTTCTCAGGATGAGGTGATCCTACATTTTGAATTGTTCTTAGCTTGGCTTATTTTCGTGAGGGCGATACACCTCCTCTGGACCGACTGTTTTGTTTGTAATGTTGCTTGTAATCTATTGTATTTTATTGTTATCTTCTGATTTTAGTTTTGTTTTGTTGATTACGTAAAATATTCCTACAATTTCTCTAACATCTTGAGTGCAGAAAATTAGCTTATTTCAAGGACAGCGAGAGCTGCCTGTCTTCTGCACAGTGCAGCTTTAGTTATTCTACTACACATCGAATGTTCTACTCTGACTTGAAAATGCTGTATGCGAGGCTTTCAATAACAGATAGTACTTAGCCACGGTTGTGCTAAGGCTTAGGCGAGTGGAATCACCGCTTCCAATTTTAGCGGAGTTAAGCCAGTCGGCAGATAGAGTTCCGATTCGGATCGCATTTCCGGTAGCGACCATATGCTGCAAATGCCCGTGGTTCGGATTCCAATTAAATCAGTCGGTGGCCACTGAAAAATAAATGCATCTTAATTTAGTGAATATCGCTG
This sequence comes from Ceratothoa steindachneri, assembly GCA_963969495.1. Classification (NCBI taxonomy): domain Eukaryota; kingdom Metazoa; phylum Arthropoda; class Malacostraca; order Isopoda; family Cymothoidae; genus Ceratothoa; species Ceratothoa steindachneri. Next base: position 133,480,668 of record OZ018329.1, on the reverse strand, counting down.
GTAAAATCACTACCTTAAAAAAACGACATCAGCATGATGTTTTTCGATCTATAGGACGCATATGATGTTATGACGATACGGTATCATGGAGACCTTTGCACACTTTGTGGGGTAGGGAAGGTCTCCCAATCTTCATATCAGAATTTTCCCAATATCGTCTACTCCGCGTACCGGTGGAAGGAGCTCTCTATATTACAATAGGACAAGAGGATGGCATCCCACATAAATTGTCCTTAGGATCACATTCTCTAACTTGAGTATCAACGTTATCAACTCAGTGCTGCCGAAAGATATTTACTCTAAGCTCTACGTGGACGATCTTTCAATAGCTTTTAGTGTAATCCAGATGCCAACTCTCGAGCGTTAGCTCTAAAAGACATTGAACCGCATATCTCGCTTCTTCTAAGCGCACGGGTTTTGGCTTTCTTTGGCAAATATTAAAGAAGTGCACTTCTGTCGCCATCCAAGGATCCACTCCGAACCGAGCTTGTTCCTAAAAGAGGCCCGGCTGGAAGTGTTAGAAGTGCACCATTTCATTGGTCTTGTTTTCAAAGGACGCCTCATGGAAGGCCCGTATTCGCAGCCTTAGACATACAGGCGCCATTCCCATGAGTATTCTTGGCTCCATGAGGTTCAGAACCTCAGGTGCTGATAGGGCTACCGTTCCTTTATTCGCTCGAAGCTCGACTACCGATCTGAATTTTAAGTATCCACAGCCAAACGGGAATTGCGGAAGGTAGACGCGATCCACCACACCTATCTCCGTTTGGTGACTAGTGCCATATGTACGTCCCCAACTGAGAGTTTCGTCGATAGTGGAGAGATGCCACTTGATCTGCCCGTACACAGTGCAAAATGCGCTTATACGTGCGAGTCCAGTGTCTCCCTCAGTCGTCAACGTCTCTCCTTCCATCTTCGGTCGATCTTGACAATGCCTATGCCGCCGAGATACGCCAATCATATATTAAGCGTCTCAGTTTTATGGATAGACAACTCCTGCGAGGCCTCTATGTAGTTCTTGGGCCGCTGATGTCTCTGGTTCTGCTCATAACGCTACCCTAGATGGTACCACGTCTCACCATTTGTCGCCATGCCTCTGCTTCGAAAGTTTCCACAGCGCCGGCAGTATGGCTTTCGAATTTTTTGGAGTACACGGATGGCTCCAAATCCGAAGATAGTGTCGGCTTCTATGCCGTAACTCCTATGTATGAAGTTGACGGAACTCGACCGGGTGCTTGGTCTATCTTCACGGGAAATTACGCATCATGCCCGTTTCGGAAACCGGATCGTGATCTATAACAAATCACAAAGTGGTTTGGGTGCTCTCAGAACATTGGAATCTTCGCACTCCTTGGTTTGCATTATCAGTGACGCCACGGATGCCTCGAGCTAGAGGGATATCGAGTTTGCCTTTTGCTGGATTTCTGAATATGTAGTGATTGCTGGGAATGACCGTGCCGATGATGGCGCCAAATAGTCAGCGAGGAGTGAGCGAGTGGCCCAGCGTTTTGCTCTTCCCCACACCCACTACATGACAGGAATAAGATCAGCCCTTCGGGCTACCTGGTAAAGATGCGAAGCGGCCGACGGGAACCTAAAGTTGCGGGGCATCTCGCAGCGACTGTTTCCATTAACCTACCAACTAATACTCTAATTCTTTTGTGCAGTTCATATAAGACCTCTCTTGGACTAAACGAGGAATGAGAGTTTTAAGCTCTGGGCGTAATTAGTTTTAACCCTCGGCCACCTCTTTATTTTCCTGCGGGTTTTACAAAATATTTTGCTAAGGTCTTATGATCCATCTGCAGTCTTTATGAAACGTTTTATTAGATCAGTGGTGATCATAGCATAATCACTGGAAATATTGTTTAACTTCGCTCTAATCAGAAGCAGTGTTTCGGGGTTTCTACTCGGCTTGCGCCGCCCCCTTCCCCAACGCGAGTTATATATTTTTGTAAAGTTCTCTTTGAAAAATAAGAAATAATCGACATGGCAACTCGGGTGAGACTACGAATTATGGCTTCGAAATAGACCTAATCGTCTATTGTTGTTCGTGCGTATGTTCCATGCCAACTTTACGGCATACCTGACAGATTGCGTAGGAATGTGCATTCAGTGTCTCGGGTAGTGTGAGGGAGAAAGAACACGGGAAATTTCATGCAATAAATGAAATCAATCATTTTATAGTCAATCCTGTTTTGACAACCATAAGGAGATTCGAATGTGTATTAGATATCGTCACATTACCGTTCAATATGCAAATGGAAAAAGGCGATAAAGTGTTCTGGTCTAAATGCTAGAATATTATAGAGTCGATGCAGAACACACGTGTTGAATGAGGCTGAGAGAGCCAGGGTACAAATGGAAACCATCGAAAAGACTCCTGGAAAACGGTTTAAAGCAAAGCTCTGTCTAAACGGGTAAGGATTTGTTCCGTCGCTTTCTTTCCTGCATGAGAGTCAACCATAATACCTTCAATCTAATTCCATTTTTTTTTATTGTCAAACCTAGCATTAAATATTTCTATCGTCATTCTAACAAGAAAAATGTTGCTTTCGGATCTTTCAAGCTCCAAAAAATAATAATAAAGACTTTTAAGTTTGCATATATTTTTCTCTAGCATATTTTCATAGATTCTACGGATAAATTTCACTTAGCTGATTCGCGGCTCTAACACGATTACTTTGTGAACTCACTAGATTTATTGGTAAACGTCAGCACTGAACATGTAGAAACGTACAAATATTCCAAATGCAACGTTCACACCCACCTATGACTCAAACTGTACGAACTGTTGGACTAGTTGGGTTAAAAGCCTGATGTACTGGACACAGAGTGTTCCTGGGAATGTGGGACTTGCAAGGAATGAGTGCGCCGATAAGGGCGCCAAAGAGTCCGCGATGACTGGGCGACCAGTCGCCAGGTGATCTCGCCGATGAAATCATGATGTATACTGCGACGATGCCTATGGAGATTCCTTATTCTACACGGGTCCTAAATCCTACTCGGTAGGTATTCAGACGAAGAGTGGAGTGAAGTATATATTTCGTTCTAAGAGACTAACCATTAACCGGCAAACAAAGGAGACCATGACCGACGACAGCAATGAAACGGTTAATTGGAGCTGATGAAGGGGAGGAAGAAGCTGATAATTCTATATCATTGTAGCATTTACTGGTCTCAGGAATTAGGAACACAACGGAGTGAAAGAGGTGAGAGGATAAAAAGTTTTCAGAATGACTTTTAGAAAAAGAGTTAAAGTTTCGGGAGGTTTTCTAACTATATCTTTCAGTTTCAGGGGTGAAATACATACGCCAAATCTTTAGTGAATTACACAGTATTTTATGACTGTAAATATTGTATTTTTGATTCCTGATCAATATAACCCGTATCTATGACAATTATTACACACTGTGTATATGTATTATTTATAATATTTTTGTGTATAATTTGTAAGGACAAAGATGTTAAAACACCCAAAAAGTTTTCTCCAAAAGGTAAAATGATAATTTATATTTACTGCTAAGTTTTTTAATTCGTCTACAAAATAACTCATCGCATTCTCTTCGTCTCGGTGAAATGACAAGAGTTCCGGGAAAGAAAATGGAATAATACGGGTTTTGAGTCCAAGAAAGCGATGTTTACTATTTTCTCACCATCATTCACCATAGTAGAATGCAAGATACAAAAAAAAAATTCTTTCTCCATGTATTGAGACAATCGGAGGGTCTTCTGCCGAAGAAAAACTGATCCATGGACCGTTTTTGAGTTTCTCACCAATAATTACTTACCTTATCTGAATCCATATGCAGGTATTTTTAAGTACTTCTTTTCCACTGTTGAAGTTGATAGGTGGTGGAGATGAGCCATAATATAAAAGCTCAATGCGATCAATTGGAAGATCCTGAATAAGCGGACGAAGATGGTCAAAGAAATCAACCGAATATGGATAGTCTGGACTGGTCTTTTGACTCCATCCGCAAACATCTTCAGTAGCAAAATAGGTGCTGCGTCTAGGTGTGACATGGTGTGGAGGGAGAATCATCTTATAACATCTGACACATAGGTTGGGGCAAGTGGGTATAAGCTGTAAGAGTTATCAGGGAATGATACCAAATGAATTGCTGACGATTACATCATTATCAGATGGATTAAATGCAGGAGTGTGCAGGTTAAAACAATGTTGTATATATTATCATTATTAGGCAAGGTTTGTGTGTGTGAATAAAACTTGTTATCATTCAGTGTGTGTGCGTATATATGTGGTCGTATTATATTTATGTGTATAAGTAAATGTGATTGTGTTGTAAGGTATAATTATAGTAATAATAATTACTATTGAAATTAATAATAAATGTCTTTAGGTGTGTGTTGCGGTGATGACGTCCACTATCTATTGGATCTGACCCGGCAAAGTGTGTCTGTTTGTATGTATGCGATCAAATTCGTATTAATTATTTATTATTGTGTATACGTATGAATGTGGTCGTATTGTAAAGTATAATTAGTATTACGATTAATATTTTTTATTATTTTCAATTATATATATTTAGTTTATGTATGTGTCTGTGTATTGCAATGATGACATCCGACATCTTGTCAGGCTGACCCAGGGGTAAAATACTACTTGCATCCACCTGGCAAATTTGGATAGAAATGTGATTAGTAAAAATGTATAATTATTAATTAGTCGTCCATACAGTAATCGACATAATTTATATCAATACATATTAATCATCTTTATTTCCTAAATTAAAAACAAAAGGTAATGATTTTTTGCTCATAAGAGATGGTTTTGAATAAGGCGTTAATGGCCAAAGACTTTATCCCAGAACTTTTCGAGTTGTGTCTGCATTTGGTAGTTACAGAGAAGTAGCCATATTTTATGTGATTAGGCGTCTTGACTCTCGATTGTGGTTGACTATTAATCTACTAAATGTTGTAGCCTCCATGGTTCGTATTCTAGATTTAGTCACCCATACTAAGATAGGCCTCAACTGGTTAAAATTGGTGATAAAGCCTATCAAAACATCGACCTAATAAAACCGGTCTTGCAACAAGTGATTATAAAATGGCAGAGAGGACACTTCAGAACTTCCGAAACTAGTACATATCTGGATGTATCTTCCAATACTCTACTGTTATTTCGGCAGTGAGGACAATATAGGCTTAGGTCACCAAGTTAGGTAAAAAATTTTAGAAATTTGGGATTCGTTGATAAGATTTCCCAAATTTTAAAAAAAATGTGTTAGTATTTAATGAATTCGTTCAAAAACACATTAGAAACATGGCCACATATACCAACATTCAGTATCAGCATTGCAAATTTATGATTGAATAAACAAAGAAATCTTTGGTCCAATCTTCTTCTTCTATATATTTATTCACTTCATTAAAGTTGCACCACATAGACTTAAAATTTACTATTTCTACATACACAAATTACATACGGATGCCTATAAATTTCCCAAAGAAGAAAATATTCTTTTAATCAAAAAATATCAATCACTTGAAATAATTGTCCTTGAATTGAGAGAAAACATTAAGAAGCAGCTTCGTACAAAAGTACATTCTAGCTTATTGCGGCTAATTTATCCAACTTTTATGAAAAATAGTTCGTGTTCTCTGAAAAATGAGTACAGGGTGACCCTCCAAAAACGGACCCTAATTAAGAAATGAAGCCTATTTAAAGTTGTCGCGCGATGGAAGAATTCAGTGACCATCCTCTTCGCTTCTCTCAGCGAAATTCGAATCGGAATGACGTCGCTGCAACATCTTCTCTTTGTGTCCAAAGTGGCAAATCTAAGCCAGGAAATGTGAGTTAAATAGCAGATGTCCCAAAATTGAGTGCGTATTTTGATGAAATTGAACAATTTTATGAAATATTCTTGTTGAATTATGATCATGTTCAAATTTTGCTTTGCACAAAATTGTAGTGTTCCATGTAAGGGTGTCCAAATTTTTTTATTTGCTTTTCAATGCTTTTCATAATCCTTTCTTAATGGATATTAAAAAGAATTTTTTTTATTTTCCCGGCTCAATTATGATCACAAAAAGAAAAGCAAAATTCATGAAAAACACAAGAAAAGAAACCTATTTAAATTATTCAACATGTGCTCCATCCGTATCTCTGCAAATATCAAATCAATCTTTAGCATTGCGAAAAACTTTGTGGAGCATTTTGGGAGTCATATTCAGCACTGCTGAAAGTATGCGTTCCTTAATTATGTTCAGTTAAATTACTAATTTTTTGCTGATACACTTTTGCTTTGATAAAACCTCACACCAAAAAAATCTAGAGGTTAAATCTGGAGAACGCGGAGACCAAGGTCTACCTCCTCCACGTCCAATTCATCGATTTAGAAAGCGACTGTTCAGGTAATCTCAGACAATTAGAGCATAATGAAATGGTGCACCATCTTGTTGAAACACGACACTATCAACAATGCTATCCTCAACAAGCTCTTGTTCTGGTTCTAAAAACTGTTGGAGAATATCAAGGCCGATGTTGCATGTCTCAGATGCTTCATGAAAAAAGAATGGGCCATAAATTTTAAATTTTCTTATTCCAAGTCACACGTTAGCTTTTGTAGTCTCCTTTATTCCATCAAACCACTTGGTCTTTCATTTGCATAGATACGAAAATTGTGTCGATTAACTTTACCACATGTGTGGAAAGTCGCTTCATCACTGAATAAGATGTTATCTGATAGGTTTTCATTTTCAATTTAATCCACAAATTCTGCACACCTTGCTGCTCGATCAAATAATCTTCTTCATTAAGGGAGTGCAGTAATTGAATGTGATAAGGCTTTTTCATAAGTATTGAACGCAAGACTGTGTGCACTGTTGTCTTGGGCATATTAAGTCTCTGACTGGCCTTTCTCAACGAAGTTCTTGGTTCATTTTCGAAGAATTGTCGAATTTGTTTCGTTTTGTTGGGCTCAATCTTTTTCCGTCTTCCTCCTTTCTCATCATGTACGGATCCGGTTCTTTTAAATTAGTTCATAAGTGAACGGATCGCGTTGTCTGTAGATCCAGGTTTTCAAAACTTTCTTTGGAACTTTTCTCGTACTTCATTAAATTTCGCTCCTTTGATATGAGCTAACACAACATAAATTTGCTCTTTTGTATTCATTATCAAAGGGTTCTGAAAGGCATTGAAAAACAAATTAAAATTGTGGGACACCCTTTTCATAGAACACTGCAGTTTTGTGGAGAGCACAATTTGAACACGATGAACAAAATTAAGCAAGAACTTTTCGTAATAGTTTTAAATTTCAGCAAAATACGCACTAAATTTGGAGACATCCAGTACCTATAATAAAATTTACAACAGTATGGAACGCTCACAATCTGAACTGGGCAAATAAAGGGTAATGTATGACCAGTACATGACGTAATTTCATTCTGGGTTAATAAACTTTCAACTGACTTTTCCGGCTGTCTTGTGTTCCTGACACTTATTTTCTAAATTCCTAACTTTGGAATGTCTTTGAGGTATAAGAACCATCCGACTAAGAGAGTCACCGATTTTTTTCTCTCTTTCCATTATTTCCCTTTTCTTTTATTGTCTTTGTTTTGTCCTTTCGCTTTTATCTTTTGGTCAGAAAGACCTGAAAAGGGCCAGATTTTATCGTGCCCTTGCTACTTGTCTACTTTAATGCTCTAATTAAAATTGACTGATTTTTATGAATCTTGGGTCGAACGCACCCTTGTCTATGAATACGGGACAGTTGAAATCAAGGGCCTATCGGTTGTCTCAACAGGTCGTTTTTTGTTCGATAACATTACATATCTCTGGTATAATCTCTCGACCTAAGTCCACGATGTCTGATCTGATAGAAAGGATGATAGTAGTAGTCCTAAATACTCGAAGAATACCATGGTTTAAGACGAGCGATGTATGCAAATAATGGCTAACATACAACTTGTTCAATGTTATTGTGCTGATTCTCCGACTATTATCAGCAAGACCTGAGAATAGCCCTTAAGCTTAACTCCTATTAGCGCCATTCTTGTATAATCTGTCCTCCCGTGTACTTGACTCTATCTTCCCCTTAACAAATTTCAAATGACAATTGAAGCAGATCATCTCGATTGTCTAAAGACGCAGCGGCATTAAGGGGTAGGTCTATGGTAAAAATCCAGGTGCAATGGCACACAATTTTAAGTTCTCCTCGGCTGTCTCCTATCTTTTTTGCCGGGTGGCTCAGATGGCTGTCCTGATTCTCAGTGGTGGGCGCGATAACGAAAAATGTATCACGATAACCGATAAATCGATAACGATAACCTTATCGGCGATAACTGATAATCGATAACTGGCAATAAATTTATCGCCCGATAAGGTGATAACCGATAAGTCGATAAATTCAAAAGATGGTTGGATGTCACCAACCATCTTCTTGTACTTCACCCACTTGCCAACGAATGGACAGAGTGAATGAGGCTCAGCCTCAGTGATCTCAGAGTAAATAGACTCCGCTAACTCTCTTTGGCTTGATGCGGGCACAGTCTCTTGCGACGCCATCACTAATTCAATACTATAAAATAGCAAAGCACTTCACTACTAAATTACAATAAAAATAGGATCAGTTTGGAATAGGGGCGTAACTTCGTAGGTGTTCAAAACGTTAATAAACGGATATTAAAGAATAGCACTGAATAGTACATGCATTCATATACACGTGCGCAAAAAATTAGAACAGAAGAAGCAAGGGAACATGGAGAAAAATCCTCAAAGAACGCGTAAAACCGGTAGCGCGCAGGAGCAACACCTCGTGACTTCTCGTCCTATAGCTGATGAGAGACTGAAGCTGAGCGAACAATTTGAGAAGACGTCAAGACCGGCTCCCCGCACTCCGTTCAGTATACGTTCGGTTCGTAGCTCGGACTTACCTATTTCTGCCTCCAATGCACGCGCGGCTCGCCCCTGTGCTAAGCTGGAACCAAAACCTGAAATTATCGATTATCGCTAGTTTTGAACCAGAAGTATCAGCGATATCGATGAATCGATAACGTGAAAAAATATATTGGATAACCGATAACCCGAAGGAGTCAAGAGAGAAGAAAAGCGGAATGAAAGAGTCCAGAGAGAAGAAAAGCAGAATGAAGGAGTTCAGAGAGAAGAAAAGTGGGATGAAGGAGTTCGGAGAGAAGAAAAGCGGGATGAAGAAGTCCAGAGAGAAGAAAAGCGGGATGAAGAAGTCCAGAGAGAAGAAAAGCTTGAAAAAGAGGTCCAGAGAGAAGAAAAGCGGGATAGAAGAGCCCAGATAGAAGAAAAGCGAGAAGAAGTCCAGAGATAAGACAAGCGGAGTAAAAGAATTAAGAGAGAATAAAAGTGAGATGAAGGATCTCAGAGAGAAGAAAGGTGGGTTGAAGGAGCCCATAGAAAGGAAAAACGGGATGAAGGAGTACACAAAGAAGAAAATTGGTATGATGGAGTCCAGACAGAAGTAAGGCAGGATAAAGGAGTCCAGAAAGAGGAAACCGAAATGTAGGAGTCCAGAGATAAGAAAAGCAGAATCATGGAGTTCAGAGAGGAGAAAGCAGAATAAAGGAGTCATGGAAGAAGAAAAACAGAATTAAGGAGTCTAGAGAGAACAAAGTGAAATGCAGTCCAAAAGAAAGAAAAGCGCAATGAAGGAGTCCAGAGATACAAAAGTGGACTGAAGGAGTCTAGAGAGCAATACCTGGGTTGGAGTCCAGAGAGAATAAATTAAACTGAACGAGTCTAGAGAGAATATAAACGCGGAATTAAGGAGTCCAAAGAGAAAAAAACGGACTGAAGGACTACAGAGAGAAGAAAAGCGAGCTGAAGGAGTCTAGAGAGAATAAAATCTGACTGAAGGAGTCTAAAGAGAAATAAAAGCAGAATGAAGGAGTCTAGAGAGAATAAAAGCAGAATGAAGGAGTCCAATGAGAAGAAAAGCAGAATAAAGGAGTCTAGAGACAAGAAAAGCAGAATCATGGAGTTCAGAGAGAAGAAAGCAGAATGAAGGAGTCATGGAAGAAAAAAAAGCATAATGAAGGAGTCCAGAGAAAACAAAGTGGAATGCACTCCAGAAGAAAGAAAAGCGGAATAAAGGAATCCAGAGATGCGAAAGTAAATTGAAGGAGTCTAGAGAGCAATACTTCGACTGGAGTCCTGAGAGAAGAAATTGAACTGGGGTGTCTAGAGAGAAGAAACGCTAAATTAAGGAGTCCAAAAATAAATAACCAGAATGAAGGAGTCCAAAAATAAATAACCGGAATGAAGGAGTCCAAAAATAAATAACCGGAATGAAGGAGTCCAGGATCAAGAAAAGCGGAATGAAGGAGTTCAGAGAGAAGAAAAGCCGACTGAGGGAGTCTAGTGAGAAGAAAAGCAGAATGAAGGAGTCTAGTGAGAATAAAAGACGAATGAAGGAGTCCAGAGAGAAGAAAAGGGGAATGGAGTCCAAAGGAAAGAAAAGCGGAATGAAGAAGTCCAGAGAGGTGAAAGCGTATTGAAAGAGTCCAAAGAGATCAAAAGCGGAATGATGGTGAAAAGGATCCAGTATAAAAAGAATTATGAGCGGAAAGTCTTTATTTTTTATTACTTATAATAAGGAATAAAATGGGGCAACTATTCAGAGTATTTTTACAGACAGGGAAGGGAAAAATCAGAAGAAAGAGAAGATGAGAGTGTTTGCAAAGTCGAACGATTTCATCCCAAAATATTGTGGTCGGACGGGCGTTTGATATACCGTATGCATCTAATTGTTCGTACATAACTCGCCGATCCCAAGGTAGGAACCATAAATGTGCCCTTCTTGCCCCAACATTAATGTTTGATGAGGTTCATTATATAAAAATTTCATCATTGAATTGTTTTCTTCGTTTTGCTGTCATATCCTCATTCCTGCTAAAGACTGGGTAGACCCGACGATATCGAAAGAAAGATGGCGTTAACCCCATCGAAAAAATATCTTGTGGGAGCGATTCTATTAACCCCAACTTACAAAGTCATTTCTAAATAAGGTTAAGTAGGAAATCGATGAAGTTGGGTGGTGTGTTTGAGAGGTACACAGCTATTCTCAATAATAAATTCCTATGTAGGTCCTTGGAATGATGGTGGGAGGGAGGGCAGATTGGGGGTTGTGAATTAACCTACTTGCAAAATAAATTGAGGGTTTTTTATATTCTTTTCCTTCCGGTGAAGAAGTTGAGACACGAAATTCAATAGGGCCAACCCCTTTAGGTGGGCACAGAATTCCCGAACCCATCGGCCCGTGCCCTCTAAAGTCCTGCTGGCGTGTATATCGAGTTTACATGGGTTCACTGTACGCGCACTCCTCTCTTCCATGGCGAATGCCGGCTCCCAGGCCCAAGACAGGATAAAAGGTACCTTGGAGGGGAATGGTCCCAAAGAGGCCCCTCTCTGAGATGGACATGGTCCCTGAGGTGACCCAGCCGCAGACGGTAGGATCTTACATGGGATCGAACAAGGGCTCGGTGCCATAGATGACATCACCTTAGAGCTGGTCGACCATGGAGCAGTCAATGTCGAACGTATGATAAGAAAACAGGGAGGGGCCTCGAGACCTACCTCTACACTCTTGGTCATATTTGACTGTGACAAGCTCTCCGAGTCGGTAAGTGCCGGTTGGTATCGCTACCACGTGAATGCATTCGTGTCACTTCCACTGATGTGCTACTACTGCCACCGCTTCGGCCAAACGAATTGCTCCTATAGACGTGCAAAGTCGGGATTACCCGAAGTCTGTGTAAGTTGCTCCAAGGACGCACATGATAAATCCAAATCGTGTTTTGCAAAGTGTGTCAATTGCAGAGAGCCGCAACTCGCTTCTTCGAAGCAATGTGGTACGTATCTCCTTGAGAAGAAATCCTGCCATTCAAGGCCATAATCGTCTCTTATTTCGCGAGGCTAAAGACTTGGGCCTGGCGCACCCAGCGCTGCCTGGAAGCCTTGCCCCTTCAGCCTACGAGCACGGTCGTTTCCTCGCACATTCGGAACCCTTCGGCGAGTTCTACCCAACCCGAGCGCTCCCCTGGTACAGTTGGCGGCACAATGAGTTCATAATCGTCTCTTATTTCGCGAGGCTAAGGACTGGGTCCTGGCGCGCCTATCGCTGCCTGGACGCCATATGCCTCAATATTAAAAAGACCCCCTCTGCTACTTGCCCCTCCAGCCTACGAGCACTGTCGTTTCCGCGCTCATTCGGAACCCTTCGTTGGGTTCTACCCAACCCGATCGCTCCGCTGGTACAGCTGGTGGCACAATGGGATCACAACCAGCCACAGCTAGAACCACGGATTCCTCCTTCCACCAGCGTGACCGTTTCCCGTAAGGCGAAACGGCCGTGCCCGTCCACCGAGTCATTAAACTCGTAGGAGGCAACACCCCTGAAGTTGGTGGTGAGGCCATATTCCGGGATTCCTCAAGCGGGTTCTACCCAATCCGAACGCTCCCCTGGTACAGCTGGCGGCACAATTGGTTCACAACCAGCCCCAGCTGGAGGCAACACCCCTGGAATTTGGTGGTGAGGCCATATTCCGATATTCCTCAAGCTGCCCCCAAAAAGGAGGAGAGCTCGGCTCCTTTAGTGGGGAAAGCATTATGTCTACATGCGCTATAAGCGTCGCCCGAGCGACTTCACTGTCGGTGAATTTCGTTCAGCTAGGGCTAGGTTGAGGTGTATTTCGAAGCACGCTCGCCGCTCTTCTTGGCGGGCATACGTGTCTTCACTTAACGGGAAGATCCCTCGAGCAGAGGTGAAGAAGCTAGTCAAAAGGATTCGTGACAAGTTCTCGCCGAACCCTCGCCCCCCCCCCCCCCCGGCCTCCAGGAGAATGGGACCGCAATCTCGGACTCCGCGTCCGTGGTGGAGTATTTCGTAACCACTTTCTCCGCATTCTCTAAACGGGATGCTGTTCCATCAGCATTCAATGCGCGTCGTGATGTCGCGAAAGGCCGCCAACTGGACTTTACTTTCAAAGGAACAGTACCCCTCAACGAGAGGTTTACAGTGAATGAGTTGCGTTATGCTCTCGCTTCGTGCGCGGACGCCGCCCCTGGTCCGGGCGATGTCCCGTATGCCATGCTTCAACACCTGGGTGAGTGAGGCATGGCCTTTCTGTTAGATTTGTTTAATGGGATCAGGCTAGAGGGTATCTTCCCGGACTCCTGAGGAATCGACGATGTGCTTGTTTTTCGCAAACTAGGGAGAGATTATAGTCGTTTGAAGCCTGGCAGATATTGAACGTTTATAAGGGTGTATTGAAGTTTGTAGGTAATAAGCCTACTTTTAGTCTTCCAGTCGAGTTTGCGCTGACTCTCAAAGTTTCTCACAGAGAATACGCGTCCAGGGTGTGTTCCAGAAGGAGCCTTTGTAACCAAGAGTAAAGGAAAAGAGCTCGAAAGGAAAGCGGCGATAAGTAGGCTTTATTCTTAACTTGTGCCTATCTACAATTGGAGCAAGCGGAATAGTTCGAGTCCAACGCGGCCATGTGTAAGTTTTCCGTTAATGTTAGGTAGCTGGGGCTAAGGAAGCAGGAATTAAGGACTAGGAACGGACTCGTGACACTAGTAATAACAAAAGGCAATTAAGCTATACTGACAGACGACCTAACTGATTTTCATTGTATCTTAGTCTACTCCTTTTAATGTTTACGTCCGTATGTATATATAGGCGTGACCTCTTTTTTTTTACCTGTGCGCGGGGGAGAAATATGTTCGTCAGTTCCTTTGTTGACCGTAGTTACAACAGGTATGTGCTTTTAATGAAACTATATATTTTTTCCAAGTTAGGCGTACATCCAATATCAGAAAAACCATGTGCATTTCACAGATCCTCTAAAATTTTAACCGGTCAAAGCACATACAACCCTGTATTTCCTCGACTCGCCCCTGTTATCTATTATTGAGATCGTTTCGTCTGGTTGCTGTTTCCTAGCGTGCGTATGTTTGTGTGACCGTGTGGGAACTCTAGTTGTCCGCTTGCTTGTCTCATGCTTTCCTTAATAGATATAGAACTGTGAAATAAGTATTTGTCTATTTTACATTGGTTCAGTACTTTTTACATAGCATATTATCTCATTAATTAATGTGTGTACCCAATTTCACCGGGTGATCATTTGTGGGCCTTGCTGGGCATAACTATCTTGCAATTTGGGTGCCACAGGACTACTATTCCTTTGCAATCTGGGTGCTACAAGAGCACTCTACGCCGGCCGGTTTCCGCCCAATCTTTATAACCTCCTGCGTGTGAAAGTTGATTTAAAAAAATGCTAAATGTTAGATTAGCCTTTTTTTGCTGGACAACGGAGGCCACCTGTCTTCTGCACCGTGTGAATTCCGCAAGCTCCACTCCAATTCAGATGCTCTGCTCCGAGTGGAAAATACCGTCTGCGAAGCCTTCCTTCGTACACAACACTACGCCACCGTATTTTACGATCTAGAGGGCTATTAAACCGCATGGTGATGCGGTAGCATGGAGAATATCCACGCGATGGTGGCAAAGGTACTCATTCCAATGTTTATATCTGAATTTTTGCGAGATTGTGGATTCCGCATACGAGTGGAGGAAGCCCTCTATGGCCCAATGGAGCAGGAAGAGGGTGTCTCGCAGGGAAGTGTCCTCAGTGTCACACTCTTTGCCCTGAGCATCAACTCGGTGCTGCCGAAAGATATTCTCACTACGCTGTACGTGGACGACCTTTCGATCTCTTTTGGCGCGGCCCAGATGCCAACTTTGGAGCGTCGACTCCAACAGGCATTAAACCGTGTCTCTCGCTATGCCGAAGCGCTACGGATATTCTTTGCTCCGTGACGTTCTTTATGGTTCTTTTATTCATTCGTAGCTCGACTACGGATGCGAGTTTTATGCATCCGCAACCGAGCGTGTATTGCGGAAGGTGGACTCGATCTACCACACGGGCCTTCGCCTAGCGACCGGTACCTTGCCCACTTCCCCCATTGAGAGCTTACTTGTCTATCTTAGGGAGATACCACTCGGTCTGCGCCGTGCACAGTGCATTATTCGCCTGTACCCACGAGCCCAGGGCTTTCCTCACTCGCAAACAGTTCTCACTGCATTCACAGCTGATCTCAACGGTGCCTATGCCGCTGAGAGACGCCTGTCATAGCCTAAACCTTTTTGGTTTAGGGCTAGGAAACTCCTTCGAGAGCTCGGTATAGATCTCGGGTCGGTCGCGCCCCTGGTTCTGGCCGGGACGCCACCCTTGACTATTTGTCGCCACGCCTCTGCTCCTAAAGCTTCTACAGCGCCGGGAGGATTACGTTCGACCTTTTGGAAGTACTCTCCGTGTCATGCTGGGATCATGCCAGTGTATACGGATGGCTCCAAAACCCAAGAGGGCGTCGGCTTCCACTCCGTATCCCCTCTGTTTAAGTCAGCGAAGATCTGCCAGGTGCTGTGTCTGTCTTTACGGCCGAGATGGTTGCAATACACCGCTCGGTACGGTAGATAACGCGACGTGTCCGGTTCGGAGACCGGATTCTGATTTATAGCGACTTACAAAGCGCCTTGAGTGCTGGTCTCGGGTCATTGGAATCTCCGCATCCCCTGGTTCGCGATATCCGTGACGCCACGGTTTTTGCGAGCTGGGCGGTTGTCGACATTTTCTTCTGCTGGGTTCATGAACATGTAGGAATTGCGGGAATGAGGGCGCTAAAGTCTTGTGCGACCAGTTCAGCGTTGCGCTCTTCCTCACACTGATTACATGACAGCAATACAGGCAGCCCCCTGATCGGCTTGGCAAAGAAGATGGGAGACGCTCGATAGGAACTTATATTTAAGTGCCATTGCGCCTCTACTGTTTCCATAGACCTATCCCCCAATGATACGACGGCTTCAAGTTCCTTTCTGTTCTCTCCGAATTGGACACACTCGCTGGATGCACCGTTGTCTCCCAGACTGATTTGCACATTCTTGTTGAATCTCCTAGTCTGGGTGATCTTCGCCCACGTTACCTTTCCCGGTACCTGCACGAGCGGAGTCGCTACTGTTTGTCCCTTATACTTGGGTCGGGTTCGCGGGCACAGACTTGCGGACTATACGCCTTAAACGGAGTTCGCCTGTAAGTGGTGGAATTGCAGTTTCCTTGGCCTTGTTTTCGACCGATGCCTCACCTGGAAAGGCTCATATTCGCAGCCTCCTTCCGCTCTCTTTCACCAGCGCCATGGACATTCTTCGTTCCCAGATATTCATGACCTTGAGTGCCAATAGGGCTACTACCTTACTTTTATACCGATCCTTTGTTCGTTGAATCTTGACTACTAATGCGAATTTTATTAGTCTTCATCCAGCGTGTATTGCAGAAGGTGGATTTGATCCACCGCACCGGTCTCCGCCTGGGACCGGTGTCTTCCGCACCTCCTTCATTGAGTTTTCTACTCTAAGCCGGGGAGATACCACTCGCTCTGCGCCTTTACACAGTGCACTCTTCACAGGTAGGCACGAGTGGCACCTCCCACAGTTGCCAACGGCTATGATCCGCAGCTGATCTCGACGGTGTCTATGCCGCCGAGACACACCAAACATACCCTAGCCCGTTGGGTTCGAGGTTAGGAAACTGCTTCGAGAGCTCGTTGATGCTATCGGGCAAGTGTCGACTCTGATTCTGCCCAGGACGCCAATCTGGTGTGTACCACTTGTGGCTATTTTTTTTTTCGCCTCGGCTCTGTTCTCAAGGCTTGCACATGACCGAGAGTATTGCGTTCGGCCTTTTAGAAGCACACTCCGTGGCACGCTAGAACCGTGCGAGTGTATCCGGACGGCTCCAAGTCCCAGGAGGACGGGTCAGCTTCCACGCTGTATCCTCTCTGGTTGTAATAACGCGCCTACCCAGTTCTAAATCGGATTTTGATCTTTAAGGAGTAGCAAAGCGCCCCGAAGGCTCCCGGAGCATTGAAATCTTATACCCTCTGGTTTTCGGTATCCGTGACGCCACGTTTTCCGCGAGCCAGGCGGATGTCGAGATTATCTTCTGCTGGATTCCTGGACATGTAGGAAGTTAAGTGAATGAATGGGCTGATGAAGGTGCTAGAGTTCGTAGAGGACTGAGCGATCAGACCAGCGTTTCGCTCTTCCTGACACAGATTACATGAGATAATCAGGGCATCCCTCAAGGCTACTTGGCAAAGATGGTACACGGCCGAGGGGAAAAGGCTGCGTGGCGACTGTTCCCATGGATCTAAGCCTCCGAATTAGACACACTTGTGGGACGCCCTGGCATTGGATGAAGCGCCCCCCGGACTGTTCGGCACATTCTTGTTGAATGTCTCAGTCTGGGCCGCTGCTGCTTGCCCCACGTATTCGGGCACAGGGTCTTCTTGTGGAGTGACTTTGACTCTATGGTGTTGGTCGCATGATCCTGAACCGGAGCGAGCTTACTTCTTTGCTTCTTATTTTGGGTTTGTGCAATTACGGCGACTTATGCCCTAGTATGTACATACGCACACACACTTCTCTTCAACAAGAGCCCGCCGGCTTAACCCTAACCCATGTGGTGATATGATGGTAACACAAATGTGAAATAGAGATTTTAATATATCAGAGTATAATTTTCACAATTCAATCTATTTTAATATGGTATTCACACATCTTATAGAAAAAATAACTATAATCCTTTGTCACATAGTGGTCGGCATGCATCAGCACTACTTGCAACTAAGAATCGAAAACCAACCTTGGATTCTCGGGAAGAAAGTTCGTGATTTGTTAATAAAGGGAAGATGGAAGTGGTGGTTTGCCGAAGATATATATAGCTTCAGTTCTCCCAGAAGGCAGTGAGGTCAAATTGCAAGTCAACAAGGTCAACAGACCTAAGTGGCGTGCTTTCAATAATTTTGACCTTATGGCCACATATATGACCTTCAAAACTTTAAATAATTCTAGGACTAACCTTGGGAGAATCTTGGCAATTATATCATTCGAAAGAGAATGCAAAACGACAAAAGGGTTTCAAATTTCGTTAGAGTCGACGGAATAGTTATGATGTTATTGACAAATAAGTCCCAGACTAACCTTGGGACGACCTTGGCAATTATATAATTTGAAAGAGTGTAATACATCATAAGGGTTTCAAATTTCGTTAGAATCGGCCGAATAGTTATGATGTTATTGCCAACAAAAATCTTTGAAAAGTAAAATGTTTACCATCCGACTTACAGACCAACATAGTAACTTATAAGAGTCGCGTGCACACGACTAAAAATGGCCTCCCATGAAACCGCCTCAGGAAAGACGCGATCTTATTTCGTAAACGCAATTTGGCGACCAATTTTATATTTATTCAAGTCCATAAAAAGGATAAAATTAGAGGAAGCAACTATGTCTAGAAGAAGCATCGACCGAGTAGCCAAAGGCCTAGTTGAAAGTGATAGGGCTCAAGCCCACACAGCGATCTCCATCGTCTTCACCTTCTGTAGAAATAGCAGGTTCCAGTGCGGGGAAAGGAAATATAAAATCAAAGATACCTGCATAGAATAGAACAGTTTTACGTGCTCATTTTTTCACCTAGGAAGGTGCCACAAGAATCGTGCACTTCCCACTGGAAATGGATCATGGAGCCATTAACCGGAGGCTGAGGCAACATTGTGAAAGCGAGATCGAAATGGGTATTCTTGAATTGGAGAAAAACAATCACCAAGTGACGCTAGTGTGTCCCACTCAGCGAAAATTTGATCACCAGAGATAAGAAAAAAAGGAAGAGAGAATAGTGATGGGAGACAGAGAACAAAGGTCGAGCTATATAATGACGGGTAGACGAAGGCAGATGGGGAAAAGACCATGAAGAAAAAGGGACCTTCGGCCAGGCTTAGAAGCTAATGTCTGCTATTACATACCATTAATGTCAAAATGACAACATAATAGCTGTTTAGAGGCAATGACAAAGAACCCATCTTATAACATCCGTTTGTGATCAGAAAATTCTTCGAAGCTTCAAAACTTTAGCTGCGTGGAGGAATGTGTACATAGCAAAATTACAATAACGAACTTTAACAATATGGAAACAAAAATCTCACCTTTGGAGCAAATCTTAAAAAACTCCGCTTCAATTGAGTTCAACTTCCATGCTTTTGAGCACCTATGTATGCTCTTTGTACCAATTTGTTACTGGAGGCTAAATAGCGTCCTCACGTTCAGATCATTCAGGCTATATAAAACCTGATGTAGCAGTAATGTGTTTCCCTCTCATTTTTGTTATTTAAGAGGAACCTAAGACTGTTTGGCCGAGCAATTCAGATACCCTGAGTAAGGATATGACACGTTTAGGTTTTCTCTTCCTCCGGAAGTGTATATAGTGTTGTTGACGTGTGTGATCAAGTGCAGTGGTCTTTCACAATGTTTGTGCGGAGGGCGGTGATGCAGTCTGGAAAGGCATCCGCTATGGTCACATCCAGACTTTTCTGGTAGCTCAGGAGGGCTGGGTGATGTCTATAACGCAACCTGGCCAGGGAACTCTGTCCAAACCGAGAGAAAAATCAGAAGGGTGGATGTCAAGTGGCCGTACATGCAACAGGGTGTTGTGTGAACGTGACTAAATAGGGTTTGAGTGAAGATTGTTTCTGGAAGCTGGTTTTGGTGTAGGTATTATTTTAATGTTTCTTACTTCCTCACTCGTGTTCTCTAGAGTCGAACCACGGAGCAATCAGGAATGACGCCATCTTGAGACCCAAGTTGTTCTCGCCTTGGAATCTACGACATGGGGTTGCTTCTAGAGTCGAGAAAGGCTCACTGGTCGAGTCGCTAGTGGAAGTGGCACTCTGAGATAGTCAAAGAAGGGCGGGAAGGATAGAATGAAATGGTTAGTGTTTTCAGGTTGCTGGAGGTTGTAGTGATGGGGGAGGGAGGGGGTATTCTGTTTTTGAATTCATGTAAGGATGGGTGTTGGCCTGATCGCAGACGGGACAGAGATACTGGTTCGCGATCCAGTGGAATTGGATTGATACAGGTCGGATAATTATTGGGTTTGGGTTCAGTGGCTGTGGCGGAAGGTTAGTTAATAATTGGGTGCATGGGGGAATGGAGTGTGTGGAAGGTGCGAGGGGCATTGCAGTTTGCTGAAGATAGTGTTCCTTCGATGGGGAGATTTTTCTTTTTACGTGGAGGCGGTGTATTGGGCAGTTTTCGTGTGGGCAGTGGCGATGCGGAGGCCATCCTTTGTATTTTATGTACAAGTAGATGTGTATTAGCTATGGTTGTCGCGGAAAATAGGGTTGTTTCTTGATGAGAGTCTTTTGCAATGTATTATAGTGGGTGCTCTTCGTCTGCGGCAGGTAGAGTGCCTCTCATGTTAAAGTGATATGCCTTGACTTGTGTCAGTGTAGGTGGTCTATGGGTGGAGTACCTGCGCAATTGCATCCATTGATTTTTACTTGTTTTTTTTTCTTTGTTCTTTAACCAATACCGACCTCTAAACTCTGCCGCCGGGAAACAGTTCAACGCATAATCATACACATTTGCACACCTTGAGACAATCTATATAAGAAGCTCCCCTCCCCCCTAGAAGAGAGGACGAACCGTAGGCAGGGTCAACTTGACTGACTACTTGGATGGGAGAATTTTTACGACGGGATAAGTGGGTACCATTTGCAGTGGACCTTCGGTCCAATAAAGCAAGAACAGTTTCAAAGCCAAGCACCATTCAGAAAATTAAAACTCTATACTAAACTATTAATTTGATACTATAAGTCTAGAATAACATGTTTCACTTAATATTACATAATAGATTTATATAAAGAAAATCCTAAGTATTTTCACTTCATTCCTGTATACGTGAAGTCAAAGACATGCAAATAATAGCAACATAATAGATCGTGGACATAACGGAGTAGGGATAAATTGGATCTCCCTGAACATCAATTTCGTGTATTCGCATCCAATCGCAAGGTTCATAAGCAAGATTCAAGGTCTGGGTCAATTTCTAAGGCCGAAAAGGACGCCATCTTCGAAATGGAAGTAGGAAGAAGTACTTTCCGATAATTTGTACTATTAAAATGGTCCTTTTGTGAGCATATAATCAACAAGCGTTGAAATGAAAAACGCACAAAATACCCCTGAGCACCCTGGCATTAAATCAGCGTCTTCTAGCAAAGAAATTATGTAGGAGACAAACCAGAAAACCTTTCGAAAACATATTTCAAAGAAGCACCATTTAAGACTTTTACATACATTATACACTGATCGAGGATTTTTGATACTGGTTCGAATCCACTTTTGTACGGTCGACTCTCATAAGACCCAGCTTTAGGGGGATTAATTAATTGACCCCAAAGAGTTCAAGAAAGATGCAACGTGAAAGTGAAAGTCGACCACCCAAATAATTCTTAGGCTTTTCCATCAAAGACGACGACAGCGTCATGGGGTTCAATTTGGCTCAAAACCGCAGTATAAAGAGAAATCTCATTAATAACGAATAAATAAGCGTAATACCAATCGACGGAGGAAGTGAAAACAAACAAGAGTAACACATAAAATGGACCAGACAAAAAACGATGATTGAGGGACTTGTTTTTTAAATTTAAGGCATTGCATAAAGAGAGGACGCTTGTCCGTGAGGAACGAGGTTTGGAAATGGCAGGCACTCCGGGATGTAACAGAGAGGAATTGTGTTTCAGGATGATGTGGGATGGGGAATGATAACCCGGGCGACAAGAGGGGGTTCGCACCATAGGAAGCTCGAATCCATCTTGAGCCCTAAGTTGCTCTCCACTGGTAAGTGACATAACGTGGGGTGAAGTGGGCGGCGGGGCGGTTGGTACGGCGGCCGGGGGTTGCCCCATCCGACGAAGGGCCAATGGACGCATCGCTAGAGTCGGAATGGCATTCGGAGTCGTCATCTCCGAAGCTCTCGTGTCCAAGGACGCAGCTCTCGTACGTAGGGGGAGCTGCAGTAGGTAAGAGAAGAGAGAGAGGAAAGTCAAAATCGTTGGGTAAGGTGGGGTGGGGTTGGGGGGGCAAAAAGACGCGCAATCAACAAAAACATGAGGGGTTCGGGATGAATATTCATAGTTCCTCGGATCCGAGTGGTTCTATCCTACCCTTCGTCTGGAGAAAGGAAGAATCGAACTTCGCTCAACGCTTCATTGGTTCGCATTAACTCAGGGTTGTTGTTTTTTTTTGCCCATCTCGTGACTGCTACCAAAGGCATAAATCGGCGTAATTAGTTTCAGTCTAGTATTAATTATGATACATTAAGATACACACAAATACCAACCCCCCTCCCCTCCAAAGAAAATCAAGAAGAATGAAGCCCGCTCCGGCGTCAGGTAAGGCCATCATCAACTCGGGGCTTCCAATGCAGCCGAATGGAAACACCACTTCCACTGGCAGCCAAAGACACTAGTTATGCTTAATCACTAGACGAGTCCTGATAAGGCTTGGATTTAAATCGACCAATCGACCATTATAAATACCCCAAACCAATCAATGGAACAAGTTAGGACATAAGGTGCTAGAACTCGAACGCACGAATTCGAGTCTGTAACGAGAACATCTTCCGGCAGCAACGAGGTGATGCCGTTGATGCTCAGGGCAAAGAATGTGACACTGGGGACACTTCCCTGCGGGACACCCTCTTCCTGCTCCTTTGGGCCGGAGAGAGCTCCCCCCACCCGTACGCGGAATCGACGATTTCGCAAAAATTCAGATATAAGGACAGGGAGGCGTTCCCTCGCCCCCATCGTGTGGAGAGTCTCCATGATACCGTATCGCAATGGGGTATCATAGGCCTTCTCCAGATCGAAAAACACCGTGGCGTAGTGCTGTCTACGAAGGAAAGCCTCGCAGACGGCATTTTCCAGTCGGAGCAGAGCATCCGACGTGGAGTGGAACTTGCGGAAGCCGCACTGTGCAGAAGACAGATGGCCTCCGCTGTCCAGGAAAAAGGCTAATCTAACATTTACTAATTTCTCCATCAACTTGCACACGCAAGAGGTTAGAGGTATTGGGCGGAAACCGGTCGGAGTAGAGTGATCTCTCCCCGGTTTGCGAAAGGCGAGCACAGTAGCGATTCGCCAGGAGTCTGGGAGAAGACCCTCCACCCAGATCCTGTTGAACAAATCTAACACAAAGACCATGCCTCGCTCACCCAGGTCTCGAAGCATGGCGTACGGGACATCGTCTGGACCATGGGCGGTATCGGCGCACGAAGCGAGAGCAGAGCGCAACTCACTCACAGTAAACTTGTCGTTGAAGGGTTCTCCGCCTCTGGAGGTAAAGTCCAGCCGGCGGCCTTCCGCGACATCACGACGTGCATTGAATGCTGGCGGAGCAGCATCCCGGCTAGAGAATGAGGAAAAAGCGGTCGCTAAGGATTCCGCCACGGACGCGGGGTCCGAGATTGCGGTCCCATTTTCCTGGAGAACGGGAGGGGGGCCTGCGAGAACTTGCCCCGAATCCTTTTGACTCGCTTCCACACCTCAGCTAAAGGGGTCTTCCCGTTAAGTGAAGACACGTATGCCCGCCAAGAAGAGCGGCGGGCGTGCTTCGAAATATACCGGAACCTAGCCCTAGCCCGACGAAATTCAGCGACAGTGAAATCGTTCGGGCGGCGCTTATAGCGCATGTAGGCATAACGCTTCTTTTTGAGGGCGGTCTCACACTCGGCCGACCACCATGGGAGTGGTCGGCGTGCAAAACGGCCAGACGTCATAGGAATAGTAGTCAGGCCCACGGCGACGAGGTTGCGGGAGAAGAACTCAACGGCCTCCTCTACCGACCTAAACTCCTCGACTGAGATAAAGAATTCAGTCATTTCCTGAAATGCAGGCCACCGCGCCAAGCACCACCGAGGTGGGCTCTCAGGCGGCAGTTGCCCTGAAAATGATATTTGAATGGGAAAGTGATCACTACCATGGAGGTCATCGAGCACTCACCAATCAAAATCAGACTGTGCATCCGAAGAGCACAAAGATAGATGAAGGCAAGAAAATGAAGCGGTTCTCGGACGGTGATGCGTAAACTCATCCACGTTTAGGACACCTATCTCAAGCTGTTCTATCAGATCGGCAAGGACCTAACCCCTGGGATTTATAGAGTCATCTTCCCAGAGAGAATGCCTGCCGTTCAGATCTTCAAGCAAGAGAAATGGTCTCGGCAACCGTGCCACGACGCGGCGGAAGTCCCCCACGTCGAAATCAGCTGACGGTAGAATGTACGCAGAAATGATAATATACCTCCTATCCAGGTGCAGCTGCACAGCCACTGCCTGAAAGGAAGTATCTAAAGAGAAAGGAAGAACGGAGACATCATGCCGGGTGTAAACCGCGCATCCCCCAGCCCGGCCATCCCGTGGTGGTGGAGTCGAGAGACCTTTATACCCCGGGAGGGAGGGCAGGGGGCACGCGCCTAGCATGGTCTCCTGCAAAAAGATAGCTAACGGGGAACGGGACGAGAAATATGCCCTCCAGGCCTAGCTCGGAGGAGACGAGGGGGCCCTCCTCGAACAGAAGACCCTCACGGGAATGGCCGTACGCTTCCCGGAAGCAGAACCCCGGGCGCTGTTGGCCGGACAAAGCGTTGAAGGCGCTGTCGCCTTCGAGGACTTATTGGGGAAGGTTGGACTCGCCATGCGAGTCTTTTCCTCCCTCCGCCTCGAAACCTTAGGCGGGCGTTGTGGCTTCGGATGTGGGGGGCCCTTTTTTAGAGGAACCACCGTCTCCGGGCCACTCGCTCCACCTCTAGGCGTGTGCGAAGGAGCCGAAGCTCCTTCTTGCTGTCCTCCTTTCGGACTCGGAGGACAGCTTTAGGAACCCCGGAAGATGGCCTAGCGACCAACCTCAGGGGTTTTGCCTCCTGCGAGTCTAACGACTCGGTGGAGGCGCGTGGCCGTTTCGCCTTACGGAAAACGATCACGCTGGGGGAAGAGGGGGGAACCCTGGTTTTAGCCGGGGCTGGGTGTGAACCCTTTTTGCCGCCAGCTTTCCAGGGGAGCGCCCTGGTTGAGCAGAACCCGCAGAAGAGCTCCGAATGGGCGCGGAAACAACCGTGGGTAAACGTCATATTGAGGCATATGACGTCTTAGGCAGAGCCGGGCGCGCCAGGACCAAGTCCTAAGCCTCGCGGAATGAGAGTCGATCCTGGGCCTGAACAGCTAGGATTTCTTTCTCAAGGAGATATGCACCACCTTGATTCGAAGAAGCGGGGTGCGGCTCTCCTCAATTGACACACTTGGCAACACATTATTTAGACTTATCCTTTGCGGCCTTGGAGCAATTTACACAGACTTCGGGTGACCCCGACTTTGCACGTCTACAAGAACGATTTGTATGGCCGAAGCGGTGACAGTAATAGCACCGCCGCGGCAGTGGCACGAATGCCTTCACGCGGTAGCGGTACCAACCGGAATGCACGACTCAGGGAGCTTGTCACAGTCAAACGTGACGAAGAGTGTAGGGGTGGGTCTCGTGGCCCCTCCCTGTTTTCTCATCACACGTTCGACCTTGACCAACCCATGGTCGGCCAGCTCTAAGGTGATGTCATCAATGGAGTAGTCAACGAGTTCCCTCGCATAAACTACTCCTTTCACAAAGTTCATGGTAGAGTGCGGCGTCACACTCACCGGGGTGCCATGAAGTGTCCGAAGAGCACTTATCTTGGCCGCCTCGGCGGGATTCGCCAGAAGGCTCCCGTCCGAGAAACAGGTCACCTTCGGCTCGCTATTAATTGCACTAGCTAATCCTCTCCTCTGATGGATCATGTTGCCCTTGGCCAACATGGTGCCATCAGTGGAGCGAATAACGAGGAAGCGTTTGAGGCCAGCGGGCTCGAAAACGCCAGGTAACCTCTGAATTAGGGGCCCCAATGTCATCGAGGCTCCGCCCTGTGCACTTTTCCTCTTTGTCATAGTTAGGGGCTCCGCACCCGGGGGGACAGAGGGGCCGGATGTGCCGATCTTGGCTTGGTCGCCTGCCAAAGTGGCAGCAGACCCATCCATCCCCGTAGCCCCCGCGGATGGAGAGGAGCCCCGAGTCTTTTTCTTCTTTTTAGGAGAGGAGGGCAGGGAATGAAGCCGCTTCTCCCCTCCGCCGGCAGAAGCCCCTAGGCCAGATGGACCGGCCTCAGCCAGGTCCTTCTCCGAAATGGATAAGGTCCTGGTGGTCGCAGGGGCACCGTCCGGAGGAGATCTCTCCCCTCCTTGTACTGCCTCAGAAACCATAGCCGTTTGAGGATGACCTTGCATAGGGGCGGATTCAGGTTTGGTGTTTGGCGCCGAGCCCGGATTCCCCACATGGAAGGCCCTACCGTCTGAGGCTGGGTTTCCTCAAGGACCATGTATATCACAGGAGGGGCCTCCAGTTTGCCATTCCCTCCCAGGACATCGCAGGTCCCGTTGGCAGTATTGTCACTAGTCAGATGGTGTGGGGAGGCACAGGCCTTGAACCCGGCAAGGTTTAAAATTCTTGCCAGCAGGTCTTTTGAGGGAAGCGACCGAAGGGGCCTGGCTTCCCTCTCCCCCCTAAGGGGGTTTGCCCTACCGAGCCGCTTCAATGGGGAGCGGTCGGCTATGAGCTGCCTGCTGGCTTTCTTGGCAGTCCCCTTGGAAAGAAAAGGAGGGGATGCGGCTGGGAAGAGCGAGGTGCCCGAAAGCACCTCCAGAGAAGGGGGTGACGGGGAGTCCCCTTCACCCGTGGGCGTAGGAGAGGAGTAAGCCTCCTCTCCGGTTAAAGAAATATGGAGGGTCCACTGCGCAAGCACAGGGGGAGGGGGACCTCTATTTTTTCGGTGTAGCTGCCCGAGGGAGGCTCCGTTGATGAACAAGGGAAAGTTGAGGGTTGGTTTGTTTTTTTTAGGTTGTGCATCATTGGGCATGGTGACCCTAAATTTTCTGCGGGACGCAATAGCTCATCACCTCTCACAGTTGCCCGCACTGCAAGAGGTGCTTACAGGCCTGGCAGAGCCAGGCGCCGCCATTTGGGACCACCCCTCCCGCCTGGTGGCCTCGCAGTCCATCGGCATGGTGGCTCCACCTTGAACACGGCGTAAAAAGATAGATTGCGAAGAGGAGAGGAAAAGGGGATGTGAGGAAGGTATGGGTGGGGATGAAGCAGGTTGTTAAAAAAAAAAACATCGCGAACCGGAGCTCAGGGGTTAGGGAACGTTGTCCCCTTCCCCCTCAGCCCCGATCCGGGACGGTTGGCTTGAGAAGAAGGTCAGCATCTACCCTGTGAAATTAGAGGCTGACCAGAGAAAGTTGTGGGAGAGGTTGTATGAAAAGCGACGAAGTAGGGAAGAAATACAGGCTATCTGAAGGAAGGAAGAAAGGTTTTTTTGTTTTTTTTAATTAGGGGGCTATCTGGCGACTGCCGACTAAGGCATAAGTTGCCGTAAACAAACAGCCTAGTTCTAGGCTACTTTAAAAAATTGAACAGGAAACAATTAAAAGAAATAACAATAACAAAAATAATAACAAAAACAATAACAAAAACAACAACAACAATTAAACTGGGTTAAATGAAAGGGAGAAGGCCAGCATCTCCCAAAAAGTCAATAAGTCCACTAGTCATGGTGCACGCACTCGTCCCGAGTACAAGGGACAGGCGGTAGCGACCCCGCCCATCCCGGTACCGGGACAGGTATCGTGCGCGAAGATCACCCAGACTGGGACATTCGACAAGAATGTGCCGAACAGTCTGGGGGACGACGCAGTCGTTGCAATAGGGCGCAGGCGAGCGCTCCATCAAGTAGCGATGCGTCACACGAGTGTGTCCGATTCGAAGACGACAGAAAGCAACCTGAAGCCGCCGCAGCATTGGGGGATAGGTCCATGGGAACAGTCGCGGCGCAATGGCACGCAACTTTAAGTTCCCCTCGACCGTCTCCCATCTTCTTTGCCAAGCAGTCCGAAGAGCTGCCCGTATTCCTGCCATATAGTCAGTGTGAGGAAGAGCGAAACGCTGGTCCGGTCGCAGAGTCCTCGCGGACTCTTTGGCGCCCTCATCGGCGCGCTCATTCCCCACAATTCCTACATGTCCAGGAACCCAGCAGAAGATAATCTCGACATCTGCCCGGCTCGCCAAAACCGTGGCGTCACGGATATCGCGAACCAGGGGATGCGGAGATTCCAATGCCCCGAGAGCACTCAGGGCGCTTTGTGAGTCGCTATAGATCACAATCCGGTCTCCGAACCGGGCACGTGGCGTAATCTCCCATACCGAGTGGTGTATTGCCACCAGCTCGGCTGTGAAGACAGACGCAGCGCCTGGTAGAGCCCCGCTGACTTCAAACAGAGGGGATACGGCGTGGAAGCCGACCCCCTCTTGGGACTTGGAGCCATCCGTATACACTGGCACGGTACCAGCGTGACACGATGTGTGCTCCAAAAAGGTCGAACGCAATACTCCCGGCGCAGTACAAGCTTTGGGAGCAGAGGCGTGGCGACAAATAGCCAAATGTGGTACCCTCCAGGGTGGCGTCCTGGGCAGAACCAGGGGCGCCACCGGCCCGAGAGCTATATCTACTTCTCGAAGGAGTTTCCTGGCCCTAAACCCAAAGGGCTTAGGGTATGACTGGCGTCTCTCGGCGGCATAGGCACCATCGAGATCAGCTGCGGATGCAGTGAGAGCTGTTGGCGACTGAGGGAGGCGCTGGGCTCGCGCGTACAGGCGAGTGATGCACTGCACGCGGCGCAGAGCGAGTGGCATCTCCCCAGCATCGACCAACAGGCTCTCAATGGGGGAAGTGCGAAAGGCACCGGTCGCAAGGCGAAGGCCGGTGTGGTGGATCAAGTCCACCTTCCGCAATACACGCTCGGCTGCGGATGCATAAAACTCGCATCCGTAGTCGAGCTTCGAGCGAACAAAGGATCGATAAAAAAGTAAAGCGGTAGCCCTATCAGCGCCCCAAGCGCTGAACGTCACGGAACGGAGAATCTCCATGGCGCGGGTACAACAGACCCTAAGGCTGCCAATATGAGCCTCCCAGGTGAGGCGTCAGTCGAATACAAGACCAAGGAAACGGTGCGACTCAACCACATCCAGGCGCACCCCATTAAGAAACAAATCTGGGTCGGGGTGAAGCCGTGGATGGCGGCAGAAGTGCACCACCTTAGTCTTGGCCAAAGAAAAGCGAAACCTGTGCGCTTCGGCATAGCGAGAGACGCGGTTCAATGCCTGTTGGAGTCGACGCTCCAGAGTTGGCATCTGGGCCGCGCAAAAAGAGATCGAAAGGTCGTCCACGTAGAGCGTAGCGAGAACATCTTCCGGCAGCACCGAGGTGATGCCGTTGATGCTCAGGGCAAAGAGTGTGACACTGAGGACACTTCCCTGCGGGACACCCTCTTCCTGCTCCTTTGGGCCGGAGAGGGCTCCCCCCACCCGTACGCGGAATCGACGATCTCGCAAAAATTCAGATATAAACATTGGGAGGCGTCCCCTAGCCCCCATCGTGTGGAGAGTCTCCATGATACCGTATCACCATGCGGTATCATAGGCCTTCTCCAGATCAAAAAACACGGTGGCGTAGTGCTGTCTACGAAGGAAAGCCTCGCAGACGGCACTTTCCAGTCGGAGCAGAGCATCCGACGTGGAGTGGAACTTACGGAAGCCGCACTGTGCAGAAGACAGATGGCCTCCGCTGTCCAGGAAATAGGCTAATCTAACATTTACCAATTTCTCCATCAACTTGCACACGCAAGAGGTTAGAGAGATTGGGCGGAAACCGGTCGGAGTAGAGTGATCTCTCCCCGGCTTGCGAAAGGCGAGCACAGTAGCGATTCGCCAGGAGTCTGGGAGAAGACCTTCCACCCAGATCCTGTTGAACAAATCTAACAGAAAGGCCATGCCTCGCTCACCCAGGTGTCGAAGCATGGCGTACGGGACATCGTCCGGACCATGGGCGGTGTCCGCGCACGAAGCGAGAGCGGAACGCAACTCACTCACAGTAAACTTGTCGTTGAAGGGTTCTCCGCCTCTGGAGGTAAAGTCCAGCCGGCGGCCTTCCGCGACATCACGACGTGCATTGAATGCTGCCGGAGCAGCATCACGGCTAGAGAATGCGGAAAAAGCGGTCGCTAAGGATTCCGCCACGGAGGCGGGGTCCGAGATTGCGGTCGCATTCTCCTGGAGAACGGGAGGGGGGTCCTGCGAGAACTTGCCCCGAAACCTTTTGACTCGCTTCCACACCTCAGCTAAAGGGGTCTTCCCGTTAAGTGAAGACACGTATGCCCGCCAAGAAGAGCGGCGAGCGTGCTTCGAAATATACCGGAACCTAGCCCTAGCCGACGAAATTCAGCGACAGTGAAATCGTTCGGGCGGCGCTTATAGCGCATGTAGGCATAACGCTTCTGTTTGAGGGCCGTCTCACACTCGGCCGACCACCATGGGAGTGGTCGGCGTGCAAAACGGCCAGACGTCCTAGGAATAGTAGTCAGGCCCACGGCGATGAGGTTGCGGGAGAAGAACTCAACGGCCTCCTCTACCGACCTAAACTCCTCGACTGAGATAGAGAATTCAGTCATTTCCTGAAATGCAGGCCAACGTGCCCGCGCCAAGCACCACCGATGTGGTCTCTCAGGTGGCAGTTGCCCTGAAAATGATATTTGAATGGGAAAGTGATCACTACCATGGAGGTCGTCGACCACCCCCCAATCAAAATCAGGCTGTGCATCCGAAGAGCACAAAGACAAGGCAAGAAAATGATGCGTAAACTCATCCACGCTTAGGACACCCATCTCAAGCTCTTCGATCAGATCGGCAAGGACTTGTCCCCTGGGATTTATGGAGTAATCTCCCCAGAGAGGATGCCTGCCGTTCAGATCTCCAAGCAAGAGATAGGGCCTCGGCAACCGTGCCACGACGCGGCGGAAGTCCCCCGCGTCGAAGTCAGCTGACGGTGGAATGTACGCAGAAATGATAGTATACCTCCTATCCAGGTGCAGCTGCACAGCCACTGCCTGAAAGGAGGTATCTAAAGAGAAAGGAAGAACGGAGACATCATGCCGGGTGTAAACCGCACATCCCCCAGCCCGGCTATCCCGCGGTGGTGGGGTCGCAAGACCCTTATACCCCGGGAGGGCAGGCAGCGGGCACGCGCCTAGCATGGTCTCCTGCAAAAAAATAGCTAACGGGGAACGGGACGAGACGAGCCTCCGCAGCTCCTCCCAGTTGGCCCGGAGTCCACGGCAATTCCATTGAAGGAATATGCCCTCCAGGCCTAGCTCGGAGGAGACGCGGGGGCCCTCCTCGAATTGAAGACCTTCACGGGAATGGCCGTCCGCTTCCCGGGGGCAGAACCCCGGGCGCTGTTGTCCGGACAAAGCGCTGAAGGCGCTGTCGCCTTCGAGGACTTATTGGGGAGGTTGGGCTCACCATGCGAGTCTTTTCCTCCCTCCGCCTCGAAACCTTAGGCGGGCGTTGCGGCTTGGGAGGCGGGGGGCCCTCTTTTCGAGGAACCACCGTCTCCGAGCCACTCGCTCCACCTCGGGGCCGAAGCTCCTTTGTCGCTGTCCTCCTTTCGGGGAACAGCTTTAGGAACCCCGGAAGATGGCCTAGCGACCATCTTCAGGGGTGTTGCCTCCTGTGAGTCTAACGACTCGGTGGAGGCGCGTGGCCGTTTCACCTTACGGGAGCCCTGGTTTTAGCCGGGGCAGGGTATGAACCCTTTTTGCCGCCAGCTTTACCAGGGAAGCGCCCAGGTTGGGTAGAGCCCGCAGAAGGGCTCCGAATGGGCGCGGAAACAACCGTGCTCGTTGGCCTGGATGGGCCAGGAGCAGAGGGGGCTTTTCTAACTATTGAGGCATATGACGTCCCAGGCAGAGCCGGGCGCGCCAGGACCAAGTCCTTTGCCTCGCGGAATGAGAGTCGATCCTGGGCCTGAACGGCCAGGATATCTTTCTCAAGGAGATATGCACCACATTGCTTCGAAGAAGCAGGGTGCGGCTCTCCGCAATTGACACACTTGGCCACACACGACTTGGACTTATCGTGTGCGACCTTGGAGCAATTTACACATACTTCGGGTGACCCCGACTTTGCACGTCTACATGAGCGATTCGTATGGCCGAAGCGGTGACAGTAATAGCACCGCCGCGGCAGTGGCACGAATGCCTTCACGCGGTAGCGGTACCAGCCGGCACGCACCGACTCAGGGAGCTTGTCACAGTCGAACGTGACGAAGAGTGTAGGGGTGGGTCTCGAGGCCCCTCCCTGTTTTCTCATCACACGTTCGACCTTGACCAACCCATGGTCGGCCAGCTCTAGGGTGATGTCCTCAATGGAGTAGTCAACGAGTTCCCTCGCATAAACTACTCCTTTCACAAAGTTCATGGTAGAGTGCGGCGTCACACTCACCGGGGTGCCATGAAGTGTCCGAAGAGCACTTATCTTGGCCGCCTCGGCGGATTTCGCCGCATTCGCCAGAAGGCTCCCGTCCGAGAAACGGGTTACCTTCGGCTCTCTACCAATTGCACTAGCTAATCCTCTCCTCTGATGGATCATGTTGCCCTTGGACAACATGCTGCCATCAGTGGAGCGAATAACGAGGAAGCGTTTGAAGCCAGCGGGCTCGAAAACGCCAGGTAACCTCTGAATTAGGGGCCCCAATGTCATCGAGGCTCCGCCCTGTGCACTTTTCGTCTTTGTCATCGTCAGGAGCTCCGTACCTGGGGGGGGGGGGCAGAGGGGCCAGATGTGCCGATCTTGGCTTGGTCGCTTGCCAAAGTGGCAGCAGACCCATCCGTCCCCGTAGCCCCCGCGGATGGAGAGGAGCCCCGAGTCTTCTTCGTCTTTTTGGTCTTTTTCGTACTTTTCTTTTTTGGAGAGGAGGGCGGGGAATGAACCCGCTTCTCACCTCCGCCGGCAGAAGCCCTAATGCCAGATGGGCCGGCCTCAGCCAGGTCCCTCTCCGAAATGGAGAAGTTCCTGGTAGTCGTGGGGGCACCTGTCGGAGGAGATCCCTCCCCTCCTTGTATTGCCTCGGAGCCCTCAGCCGTTTGAGGGGGACCTTGCATAGGAGCGGACTCGGGTTCGGTGCTTGGCGCCGAGCCCGGATTTCCCCCCATGGAAGGCCCTACCCTCTGAGGCTGGGTCTCCTCAAGAACCATGTCTATCACAGGAGGGGCCTCCAGTTGGCCATCCCCTCCCAGGACATCGCAGGTCCCGTTGGCAGTATTGTCACTAGTCAGATGGTGTGGGGAGGCACAGGCCTTGAACCTGGCAAGGTTTAATATCCTTGCCAGCAGGTCTTTTGAGGGAAGCGACCGAAGGGGCCTGGCTTCCCTCTCCCCCCTAAGGGGGTTTGCCCTACCGAGCCGCTTACACGAGGGGCGGTCGGCAATGGGCTGCCTGCTGGCTTTCTTGGCAGTCCCCTTAGAAAGCAAAGGAGGGACTGCCGCTGGAGATAGGGAGGTGCCCGAAAGCACCTCCAGAGAAGGGGGTGAGGGGGAGTCCCCTACACCCGTAGGCGTAGGAGAGGAGTAAGCCTCCTCTCCGGTTAAAGAAGTATGGAGGGTCCCCTGCGCAAGCACAAGGGTGGGGGGACCTCCATTTTCTCGGTGGAGCTGCCCGAGGGCGGCTCCGTTGATTTTCTTGGGGAAGTTGGGGGTTGGGTTTTTTTGTTTTTTTTTGTCATACATGGGCATGGTGACCCTCTTTTTAATACGGGGCGCAATAGCTCATCACCTCTTGCAGTTGCCCGCACTGCGAGAGGTGCTTACAAGCCCGGCAGAGCCAGACGCCGCCATTCGGGACCACCCCTCCCGCCTAGTGGCCTGGCAGTCCATCGGCATGGCGTAAAATTGATAGAATATGAAGAGGAGAGGAAAAGGGATGTGAGGAAGGTATGGGTGGGGATGAAGCAGGTTGTTAAAAACCAGCCACCCCAGACCGGAGCTCAGGGGTTAGGGAACAATGTCCCCTCTCCCCCCAGCCCCGATCCGGGGTGGTTGGCTTGAGAAGAAGGTCAGCATCTACCCTGTGAAATTAGAGGCTGACCAGAGAAAGTTGTGGGAGAGGTTGTATGAAAAGCGACGAGGTAGGGGAGAAATCAGGCTATCTGAAGGAAGGGAGGCTAAGCTGGGGCCGGACGGAGCGCTGGATCCCGTCAGCACGGCGGCCAGGATGGCAAATCGCCGCGTCCCTTACGGGGTTGAGGGTGACAGTGGCAGAGGATGAAAAATACCTTGAGAAGATAATGTGGATCAAAGTGAGTGCGGCCACAAACTTAGAGGGTAACATGAACTAGGTGGGTAAACAAACCTTGAGGGTGATAACTTACGCAATTCAGGGTACTGTTCCGCCCAAGGGTACGGAGGTGGCGGGTCAAATACGATAGGCGGCGCGGAGGGAGGCCCGAAGCCGACGTAAGGCGGGGCGGACGGAGGTCCAAAGCCAATGGAAGGAGGGGCGGTTGGTAGCGGTTGTGGAGGGAGGGCGGCGGGGGTTGGTTTCGGGGCGAGAAAGGCGGAGAAGACCTGCCGAAGGGGTATGGCGCCGATCCACAAATCCCGCGTGGTCGACAGGTCAGTTGACATTCCACTCGGAGAAAAGGAAAACTGCGGAAGACACCAAAACCAAAGTTTAGTTCCCTGATGAAAGGGGCACCAAACGGTGCTAAAAGCGATATCGATATCAGCTCGTCATCGTATGCGACTAAATACACCTAATTTAAGTTAGTCCAAATGTATTATCAGTCCCCTAGAGGGACCGCCTCCACATATCTGCATATTTGTCTTATTTATGCAAAGGTGGAGCACTTTGGGGGAGTGTTGATTTTTATTATTATTATAGCGCCCATTTGTCTAATACCACCAAGGGTATAAGTTACTATATGCTAATTTTCAGGTTAATAGTAGGCTATTTTAAAATACATGTAGAGGAATAGAGTCTAATAGGATCTGGAGGTCCACCTTGAACCCTTAGAAGAGCCACGTGGCCTTAACTCTGGAACAAAATGCGTGAGAAGCAAGGAAGGAATGGGGTGAACATGGCTTCATCAGACCATCTGTGTTTATCTTGCGAGGCCTATTTCCCGCGCCCGGAGCGATTTAAGCTCGCCTCCCATAATCGTGACGCGAGAGAGAACCCGAAGGGCTATTCAACCGGCTCCTTATCTCGGATCCCTCGCCTCCCCCGCCGAAACTGGCGATTTAAAATCCCAGGAGAGCACGCCGTGGCCCGAGGCAATTTCGCTGCCCGCCGACCACCTATATAACCAGAGGTTTCCCGCTGGATAGGCAGTACAGCACGCCCACGCACGAAGACACATTACGTTCTCGAGTCAGTTCCTCCGTGGCTTATTCGGGTACCGACGGCTAGAATCTCTCGGCCATGGACATCGCTCCAGTCAATTGGAAGCTCCTTAAAACAGCCGATCTTCCGTGAATTCGCGACAGTACTCCATCATCAAGAACCCCGAGGTAAAACCAGTCCTTCTTCATCAGCATCCTGAGGTAGAACCAGTAACTCCCTCCCTCTATTCATAACTCTGAGGTAAAACATATTCCTTGTTGCATTCTCGTCTCCCTGAGTAACCTTCCCTTCGACGCTGCGGACCTCGTGATAATCCGGTTTTCCTAAATCAATTGTTATTATTTGAATTTAGGCTTAGTGTAGCCCCTTTTTAAGATTCCGATCAGAGTCAGGTAATTAACCATTTTAATCCATTTTATTTGCCCCTTTGCTGACACCTAGTGTGTCCCTTACTTATGTGATCACATATCTTACTTAAACCTATTTTGTATATATTTAATATTTTTTTTTATTATTAAACTTTGTTTTGTAGCATTCTTTAAATAACCTTGAACGACTCTCGGCCATTATTCAACCTTTAAGCAAATCTGCACCCTCTTATTTTGATAATTATTACCCACACACTAGGGGACAAATTTCTCCCCATTCACATTATCCCCTCCCCAACTGGTATGGCCAAGCCATTAACATGTAATTGTCTCTCTCTCTCTCTCTCTCTCTCTCTCTATATATATATATATATATATATATATATATATATATATATATATATATATATATATATATATATATATATATAGAAGAAGGAGCAAATGCAAGTTCTGCAAATTTCTCTTTCCTGTACTATATATATATATATATATATATATATATATATATATATGCAGATACACCCAAAAAGGAAAAGTGAAAAACGATCTGAGTGCTTTCATCTTTATTCTTAAAGACCTTTTCAAGGAATGAACAGGAGGAAGGACATACATTGCCTTAAATAGGTGAAGTGGGGATTAGACTACCCACCTCTGAAGCTTAATTAGGGGGTACAAAATCATGAAACTTATTTGAGATTTTATGTATGTAGTCTAGCATGAACAAACCAGGGCTAAGGATGAAATTTCTGAATGCGTTAATGGAGATACATTCTAATATATTTCTTGAAATATAATTACTGCATTTTATGACTGGTTTGGCACTGTTCCAGTTAATGCTATGGTTAAGATTGTACATATTATGCAGTAAAAACGCAGA
The DNA here is from genome assembly GCA_963969495.1 of Ceratothoa steindachneri. Classification (NCBI taxonomy): domain Eukaryota; kingdom Metazoa; phylum Arthropoda; class Malacostraca; order Isopoda; family Cymothoidae; genus Ceratothoa; species Ceratothoa steindachneri. Next base: position 133,444,223 of record OZ018329.1, on the reverse strand, counting down.
TTCTTCACTGTGATTACGGCCGGATATTCGGTTATTATGAACTGCTGACTACCTATGGATAAAGCATTTTTACTTGCTTAGTAAGTGACTTTGACCACAGCCTGGATAGAAAAGAGCCTATTCTGGAAGTCTTTTGGTGAATTTCGCTTCACCCTTCAGAAAGAGAGAATACCATTTTTCACCAAGGATTCATAATTCAATGCAGGCTTAAGCACTTCATTGCTCCCATCCATCGCCCTGCGTGGGAACGTCTGCCATTCATTGATTTCGTCTTAACTATGCCGGCCACTTGGACTGACATAATTAAGGGCTTATGTGAAAACTGGTTTGAGCACTAGCCCACAGCAGAAGCATAAGTCAGGAATTTTCTCAAAACTGGGTCATAACTGCGAGTCCCGGGCGGAGGAGAGATCCTCATCGCCCGGGGTACCCGGCCAGCATCATAGAGGGAAGTAACATCCGTCTCTATGTAGTTGGAACCAGTTATGGCGCAAGTACCCGAGAAGGGGTGGCAAAACTTTAGCGGCCGTTGATTTGACCGCAACTGCATCAAGTCCACCATAATTCATCCCTTTTGAGGTTCCCATTCGAGATCCATCCCATCCATCCATCACCCACCATCCTGGCGGCAACTGAGTGGGGGACCAACTGAAAAATGGACAGGGGCGTTTTCTCCATTTTTTGGACTCCTTCATGAACTTACCTTCACTAACTGCTACCTCCTTTACCACCTCATAACTTCTTTTTTCACTCCAAACATCATGATTACACTTTAGGTTCAGAAAAGAAGACAACACACAAGGACTTAGTAGAAGGACGTGGAAGACTATGGAGACCCTCTTAGTGAGGGTCTCCCTAGGGACCATCCCTGGAATGAAGAACCCTAAAAAAAGGAAGCTCTGCGAAACCCTTTACCTCGAATTAAAGGTAGCACTGGTGAAACTGATTGAAGTCTCATCTGGGTTCATCGCCTTATGTGCAGAGACAAAGGAAGTGGACCAGCTCCTATCGGAAGAGGGGGCGAGGATCCTCAGGAAAACCGGACTTGAAGTAAAGAACCCTCCATAAGTGGCAGCCAATCAAAGTGTGATCTGCCGCAAAGTGGAAAACTGGGTAGATGAGCATACGCCCGAGGAGCTCAAGGAGATCACTAAGAGCAATCCCTGGGCACAAGTTCATGAAATAATCAAATTTTGCGAACACACCCACGTATTTAAGATCACTTTTACTACCACCAAAATGGCCAAGAAATCGACACAAAATGGAATACTAGTATTTAACATGAGAATACCTGGCGATAACATCCAACAAGAAAAATTCAGTAGCATTCAGATGTGTTTTTTATGCTACAAACTAGAAGAACACACAACCATGACCTGCCCGGACAAGAACAAACTGTGGTGCAGTGAATGCGCCACAGAAGGACATCGGTTCGATAAGTGCAAGAGCACTAAGAAGAAATGTCTCAACTGCAAAGGATAACACAGGACCATGGCTCTGAACTGCCCAAAGCGCCGAGATATAAACAAAAGGAAGGAAGCAGAAGAGAAGAAGGCTAAGGAGATGACATACGCAAGCGCCGCCAAGAAGAATGGGAAAGTGAACACTACACCTGCACAGATGAACATCACAGGAGATCTGAATGCAAAGATTCTGATCTGCAGTACTCACACAAACGTAGCTAATGCAGTGAAGCCTGGCTGTTACAACCAGGTCATCAATGCACTCTTAAAGGCAAACAATCTTCCTTCAGTGATCATGCTTGCGAACCCTGAAAGTTCCAACGTATTCAAGGGATCAGTCATAATAAATAACACTGATAATCTGGACTGGAGAAGATCAGCAAAGCTCCCTCATCGGAGAAATCTGAAGATGACGAAGTAAAACTGAAAATGAGGAGGGATCCTCCTCTTCAAACAACAATGAGGGCCCCTGCACCTGTACATGAGCTACGAAGAACAGGTCCAAAACCCAAACTCCTCCCGGAAGGAAAACCCTGGGCACAATAAAACCACCCGCCAGACCCCAAGAAGAAAAAGAAGAATAAGAAGAAGCATAGGTAATAAGAATTCACCATGTTACGGAACGCACAGAAGATATTGGAAATTAATACCAACGGCTGGACGAGACGAAAAGGACTCTTTACGGAAATGTATTCAGAGAAATTGATGCAGACATCATCTTAATTTTGGAACACAGGATTAATACGCCTAGTGCAGTAATGAAAATCTGTAACTACAATGCGTTGATCACGAATTATTTGCAGGAGCAGTTCGACGGTGCCGCTATTGCAATAAAGAAAGGGATTAAATAGAAGCAAATAAGAAATCTAGAAGAATCCTACCTCGCGATTGAGGTCGAACTCGACATAGGAAAGTTGGTCTTTGCTACCGGATATCAACCACAAAGGAGAGACGTGTTACCAATTCACACACTCACTGACCTATTTGGCAGAAGAGTCCCCACTATATTAATGGGGGATCTGAACGCCAGAAGCCGAGAATTCGGTTACAGGACCTTCAATGGTATAGGAAGAAGCCTGGACCAAGTGCTGCACAGAAACATTGCCCAGCGAATAGGCCCCGACTTCCCCACCTTTGTTAGAGGAGGAAGTGCCACAAAACCAGACATCTGTCTGGCGAATCGTCAGCTACCGTTCAATTACTACATGCAACCAGTCCAGGTACCATGTAGTGACCATATAGGGATCCTACTCACTATTAACAGGAACCCAATAGAAGTTCCAGGCGTAGTCAGAAAGAACAGCAGAAGAGCAAACTGGACACGGTACAGGCGCCTTCAGTGAACAATCTGCGTTTTCACTACACATGTACAATCTTAACCATAGCATTAAATGGAACCGTGCCAAACCTGTCATAAAATGCAGTAATTATATTTCGTGAAATATATTAGAATCTATCTCCATAAACGCGTTCCCAAATTTCAACCTTTGCCCTGGTTTGTTCATGCTAGACCCCATTATGACTACATACATAAAATCTCAAATAAAGTTGTTTCAGTATTTTGTACCTCCTAATTAGGGTTCAGAGGTGGGTAGTCTAATCCCTCCTTCCACTATTTAAGACAATGTATGTCCTGCCTACTGTTCATTCCTTGAAAAGGTCTTTAAGAATAAAGACAAAAGCGTTCAGAATCGTTTTTCACTTTTCCTTTGTGGGTGTATCTGCATAACAAAGGGCACATAAGTTAATATGTGCCCTTTGTGAGCTTTTTTCATATATATATATTGGAAAATTGCTGATGGTAAAACACTCTTTTACCACCCCGTTTCTCTCTGTTGCAAACAATATTCGAAAAGAATTAAAAGGGACTTTAAAGCCCATTTCAAAGATGTTATTCGATGAAGAATCAGCTACGGAGGCTGGTTGCCCCGCAGACTCCCTTAATGTAATACAAGTCGTCTGTGTGGAGCCGGATAAGGATTATCCTTTTCCTACCTTGCCTGATGCCCCAGAATTGCCTTCCACTGGATTAAACATTGACACACAGCTGACTCCTGAACAAAATAGTCAGCTGCAGCAACTTTTAAATAGCTTTGGGGACATAATCTCTTTTAAGTTCCTGGTTGTGCTACCCAATTTGAGCATGACATCACTCTTACCACCTAAGAGCACATCTGTTCAAATCCGTATCCTCCCCTTATTCACTTGAGGCAAGCGTTTAATTCGGAGGTTGAAAACTTGCTTAAGCTTAATATCATCAAGCCCTCCAATTCCAGTACTGCTCCCCTATCGTGATGGTACAGAAGCCTGATCGTGCGTACCGTACCGTAGGTGCGTCGATCTTCGCAAGCTAAATTCTGTGACTGTCTTCGATGCTGAACCCATTTCCTAATCGACCAAAACCTCCATATCTTTGAAGAAGCAAAATTTCTCTCCGAGTTAGGAGTTAGACCTTTGCAAGGCCTATTACCAAATTCCCCTTCGGAAGAGCGTAGGAAAATATACGGCATTCCCGACCGATAAAGGATTTATGCGGTTCCGTCGACTCCCCTTTGGATTAGTAATGGCAGGCAGTAACTATAATAGGATGATGCGTAGAATCCTAAGCAGGCTGTCAAACCTCATCTTTTATTTAAAAAAAATATACATTGCCACCAGCAATTAGGACCAGCATTTATTTAGTCTCCCTCCAAGCAATGTTGAGTAGGCTACGCGAACATGGCCTTACGATTGCCCCCAACAAGTGCTACTTTGCTTATGAGACAATTAAGTATCGTCCCTAATTTCGCGGCCTTGCCCGCCCCCTTATGTGAGCTCCTCCAGATGAAGGCTCCGGATCGTATCGGGTGGAATTCGAAGGCTACTTCCCACTTCCACCAGTTAAAGGGCAAATTAGTGTCTGTCTCCATCCTGAGATTGCTGAAGCCTAATAAACCGTTCGGAATTAGGACGGACGCGAGTAACGAAGGCATTGGTTGTGTGCTCCTGCAGTATGGTGACGACGGCAAAAGCTACCCTGTGGCTTACGCGAGCCGCAAGTTATTACCGCGCGAAAGGAATTATGCCGTCATAGAACGGGAAGTTTGGCTATAGTACGGAGTGTCCAGAAGTTTAGAAGGTATCTGATATGAAAGGAGTTCATAATCGAGACGGACCACCGCCCTCTTGCATACATTCGTAATGTCAAAAATAATAATGGGCGCCTTATGCGCTGGAGCCAACTCCTTCAGGAATACCAGTTTGAAATTTGGTAAATTAGAGTCTGATAATTGTGTAGAAGATAGCCTGAGCCGTAAGCCCTTGGCTACTGACCCCAGCTAAAAAGCCATTAAGAAACAGCCCTGTTGCTTACTGTATAATTTTTTTTGTAGATTTAATTTGGAAGGTAAGAAAAAGAAAGAACCTGTCTTTGTAATATATGCACTGCCTGTATATTTTATCTTGTACTCTTGTGACGCCAAACGTTCCCCCGGGTATATATATTTTCCTCTTTTTTTTTACTTTTCCATTTGATTGTATGTGTCATTGGTAATTACTTTTTTTATGTATGTATGATACATAAAAAAGCATACAAGAAAGGTCAAATAAAGTGGAGGGGGCCAGTTTCCTCCAAATAGTCATAAGGTCCACAAGTCAGTATGCACAAATCCGTCCCGAATACAAGGGACAAGAGGTAGCGACCCCGCTCATACCGGTACCAGGACAGGTAACCCCTTTTGCCACAGACAAATGGTTGGAAAGGAGCCCCTCCATCAGTCAGTGGTGCTGTCACTATTTATCTTGTCCCCACGATGCACAGGCCATTCTGACTTTAGTAACCACTGAGAATAGGAAAATATGGTAGTGAGCTATTTCCCACCCGCATCAAACATCATCCACTTAACCCATCACAGGTTTTCAGACATTTAAGGTCTATATCAAGGTTGCCTTTATGCTGGTATTCATACCTGTGCAGCAATGCACACTGACCAGAAGTTGCCCAGTGGACCAGTCAATCCCCAAAGGCTGCAGCTCCCAATTGAGCAGCCAGAGGGGCATGATTGTTAATATCTAGCAGAATAATACTGGCACACAATTGTACACTGCACGCTGTTCATTATTTATGGCATGGCGTGACATCATAGCTGTGCGGCCGTCGAGTGTGATGTCACAGCCGGAGGTGTAATGGTGGGTGGGTGCCTGCTCCGCTGCAGTCGTTGTTCAGAGGAAAGCATGCACAGACGTTCTTAACAATGATGACAGTGGATTTCCTACCTAGGTTGTACTAATCATCGCAAACCCAGACCTTTTGTTGGCCTGGCAGCCAATAAGGAAGTAAAGGCCACTCCTCATAAGCAGTACATCCTTCTGCACCCGAGAACAGCCGCCGGTAGATGGTGGTTGGCACAATACATGCAGGGAAGTTGTTATTAGGGCAAAACCGATCTTCCCATTAATTGTACCACAATGCCCAAGGAACATAAAGTTCTGGTCTTTTGTGGCATGCAAATATTGTTAATAGAGGTTCCATAGCCTCTCTTCTGGAATGGCATGAGGTGTCAGGTCCTTAAATGTAGGCAAAAGGTTGAGTGAGTAGTGATAGAAAAAAAAATAGGGCAGAGGGAGGGGGGAAAGAAGCACACCAACATCACCAGATCCCATCAGAGTTCAAGTCCACACTGATGGGGTTTGCCTAATTATTTTGGACACCAATTTCTCTAGTAAATTGCTTATTTGTTATAAATTTCGTTTTATTCATCCAAATTTGCAGAACATTTACCCATACATTTGGAAACCTTGGATTTTATCTGGCAAATGTTTTTTGGACAGTACTTTACATTCAGTGTCACCAGGAATCAAATACATTCACAACACATTCAATACTTTCACAACTTACTCAATCCTACAGCTACTAAGGGTGCTAAGCCTCTGGGACAGCCTGGCATAGTCGTTTGGAGTTCATCGAGGCTGCTGGCCTCAGGGCAATGGTAATGTAACTACACAGATTTCCAACAATGTGTGGTAGATACATATAATGGTACTAAAAATACCTGCACCTCTGACACATTTATTCCTATTAATCACATACCCACCCTATTATTAAATTAAAATAGCATAGCATCTTGTCCAGTCATGGTTATTGCTGAGTTATAAGGGCCTCAAGGACACCGGGTCACAAGCCAAGCACACTCATCCTACAAAAACTAAAACCCAAGCACAGAAGAAAATTCTTTTCACTAGAGTCACTTACCTTAAATTTGTAATTTATATCAATAATCCGACAGTCTGGCATGCCTGATGGCGGAAGAGGGGGAACCAGCAGCCCCTCCCCAGACCAGATGTCATCTTCTCCAGACTCAGTTTCACCGTGTAGCATAGAAGCAACTGTCTGCATCACACTTTTCCTGTGACTGTGAGCTTTGTAAACAATTTCCTGTGAATTGCAAGGGCACAATTACTGGTTGACTGAGAAAAGTGCTCTGGTGACCTGCCAAGAGGGACTTTTTTTAATAATCACATCAATGGTTCTAATTCTTCGTCAAAGGACCAAGGACAGATCTGAACTTGGTATCGATGGAGGTTTCACCAGATTGGAAAAATAAAATCACATGATTCAGAGAAATTGAGTGAGCCTCTCCAAACAACCCCTACTAAAGTTGAAAACTAATCAAATGAAGTAATATGAATTAATTCACTTACAAATTTTGATTACTTAGCTGGCATAATAAAAGTGACATTATTTAAAAACTTTTATTAAATCAAATAAAAAATAACAGTAAAATAACTGGAAACAAAAATACAGCAATGACTAGTTTGTATCACCTTTATCATATTATTTTTTTATTTTTAGTTTATTTCTATCTTCCTTTCCCATATGCGTGAATCAACAAACTACACTTTGACTAACTCTTTTAATATAGCTACAATAATAAACAAAATCCTATTGAAGCTAACATTTTAGATACCCTCCCTACACATTTCAGCTGTATGTTTACCATCTTTTGGTGTGTCATAAAAAGATACTCAGTCTAGATAGTGGCTGGAATGCTGTGCACCTGAAGGTTTTGTTCTTGCAAATGGAATACGCAAAGTAGGTATTGGATGGATATGTTAAGGTAATGGCATTCAGGAAAGGTTTTTTTTATTATAAAGGGGCTCATCTGGAGACAGTCATCAGGGAAAAAGCTGCCTAAATGTCAAACTCACCTAAATTAAAAGATGAAAACAGAAAAGGAAAACATAAGAAACAATAAATGACCCCCCCACACACACAATACAAAAAAGGAACTCAGATACTGGAAGGCATGCTCACTCTGGGGCCTGTGGAAGCAAATGTGTAATGCAATATGTCTGCTGTAAAGTGAGAGGCCTCTCCTCAGCATCCACCAAGGAGGCTCTCTACCGGGGATCTGCAGAAGGCACCAGTCACCAAATGTATGGTAGATTGAGCATCCCTGCAATTCACACTCAGCTTCAGATACACAAAACACATTTAATGCAGTCAAGCTTCATCCATGGTCATAAGCAGAGGTGGGCAGTATTTAAATACATTTATGTATTTAAAATTGTATTTATAAATACATTTGAAATCATGTATTTAAAAATGTTGAAAGTATTTCAATACTTTACTGATAATAGGTTTATATAGCTGTTAAGAATGTGTAATGCATGTTTTAGCTTGTCGTAACTTGTATGACACAAACGGTTGATTGTGTGAGCCAGTGAGGGAAGATTGCTCGCATCGGTTAAAATTCAGTTAAGAGATGGTTACAGTTGTGTTCGGTTGTATAGTGAGAGCGCTCATCGTTATTTCAACTGCTGCATGACAACTTAAGCTTCTTTGAAAGTGTGAAATTGAGAGATTAGACAATAATAAAGATGAGGAAGATAGAAAATCATGTAATTATAGTCATCCTTTACTAGATGGTAAAGTTTTAGAGTGAAATCTTTCAACAGAAAAAAAGAGTAGTGTATATACATCATGCAATAGCGAAATCTCTGCGGCGAGCAATGTTACTTCCAATCTACACATTCATTTGAAGGTAAGAATTTATTAAAGCTAATTATATGATAATTGAATTGACAAGTTTCACTATTTCTTATTTTTATAAAATGGCAAAATTGCTAGTAGCTAATGATAATGTTAGGTAGCATAGGTTTACCATGCATGAACCTACTTGCTTCTTTTTGCAACACCTTTATTTATAGTATATGTTGATTGAATTTAACATGAATTATGGCAATGTGAAACAAATGTCCTTCAATTATCTGATTATGTACATTTATCAACAGAGAAAGAATCCTGCTTTGGTGCAAAAAGTGAATAACTAGGTGACAGCTCAAAGAAAAGATTCAAAACAAAAATGTTCAGTATTAGACGATGGTCCTTCATGGAGCAGTGTTAAAGTAAAGACATTATTGGAGTGTTTTGCGGTGAATACTAAGAAGGTCAAACAATCTGTTGTTGATAAGCTGATTTCCGATTTTATCATACAAGGTGTGCATCCCCTATCAACCATGGAACAACCCGCTTTTGTGAGATTAATTAAAGGTGAGTTCTGAGTTACAAATGTTGTTTACAATTATAGTATTAGTAAGTAGTACAAGTTAAGCTCTTATAACAACCAAATACTAAAACGTTCGGATCATTGGTCACTACGTAGGCTATATAACGAAGTTAAATAAAGGAAGACATATACAAACAAGAGGTTAATATATTGCAATAGACAGCACCTCTTACTTATGTCTTAGTGCAGACAGATATTTGGTCAACTCATCACTGTAGTTTTTTGGGCATTACAGTTCATTATTGGGTATGTTAAGATTTTGCTCTTTAGGAAATATGAAATTGAAAATGTCTTTACAGTTAGGGAGTTATCAGCTCTTGGCTACAAGCAAACCTATTTGTTAGTAGAATTTATCTAATTATATCAATATGTAAAATTTATGGAAACATGTGGAGAAAAAGCTGAAGAGCCTTCAGTCACATTCTCTGAAATTTTGCCAACCTCTTCTAAGTCCAGTCACCAAGGGATTTGGAAAGCACTACCTATCTTATTTGACCTTGGCAAATGAAGCCAGCATTACAGATGCCATTATTACATCAACAAGCCATCCATCCATTCTTCAAACTCCGCTGGTTAGATATCAGTATTTCATGGGGCAGTTCAAGCCACCAAGACTCTGTTAAAAATATTATGATTCAAGTGATTTGAGAATTTAGCAGAGTGACCTGAAGCTGAATCATCCAGTAGTGACAATTATTTTGGATTTACAAAATCCACTCAAACACGATCAACCACAGATTTAGAATTGTTAAGTTATCTTCAGGATTCAAATAAAAAATACAAAGTTTAGATAGATATCCAAACATAAAAGTTATTTATTAAATACAACACCACCCTTCCATCATCAGCTCCTGGGGAATGGCTCTTCTCTTTCAGAGGATTGACCTTATCTCCAAAGCAGAGTTCTTTATCTCACAAAACATTTCCGCAACTGATATTACTTAAATGTAATGATATAAATAGCGAACTGAAATTTCATTCTATGCAACTTTCTATTATTTTTGTAGTGCCTAATTCCAATTGTCATCAAATCCTAGATTAGTAATTATAATATACAATTTCCTTTTAATGGATATTTTTTTGTTGTGATACCAATGGTCCTTATCAATTGTCATTATATATCATATATTTGAAATATATTTAAAAATGTATCTAAATACATTGTAAATACTAAATACATTTTCAAAATGTATTTAGTATCTAAATACATTTTTCTCATGTATTTAATATTTAAATACTTTAAATGTATTTAGTGCCCACCTCTGGTCATAAGCATACACACTCACAAACCCCCAATGCAGACCTAGCATATATATCATCCACTTGCTCTTCAATCATCCCATTCTGTCGCAAATACATTCACATAATGACCCCCACCTTTTACGCAATCTTTCACCTCTTCATACTCACTCTTGTATATTCTTATATATATATATATATATATATATATATATATATATATATATATTTCTATCTATTCTTTTTATATATCCATACCACCTGAGAAATCTCATTCACAACAAATATTTCTTACCCAGTCATTCCTCACTCAGTACCTTTTGCATACAAAGCATCCTTCCCAAGTTGTCCATTTGCAATACTCACACTTGAGATCGTTCCTTCTTCGATAGCAGTCTCTTGACACCAGCATACACTCATGCAATTTTTGGCACATTACACACTAAAGCCCTTACCATTCATTAATGCTCTAATCCCTCCTACTTTCAGCTTCCTCACACAATCCACACTCAGGCCCTTATCATTCACTAATGCTCTACTGCCTTCCACTTTCTTATAATTTAAAACCTGATGGTTCATTAAGTTAGGACATCTGTACCACAATCCCTTACATGCATCCAAAATAAAACTTTGCACTTGTTAAGGGTGACACCACAATATCAGACCTAACCTCATTCCCACCCTCAAATACCATTACTCTTTTTTTGCATTCACTTTTAGACTCCCTCTTACACACCCTATCAAAAGCTGCAATCATCATTTCTGAATAACTTTTGCTCTCAGCCATTCACACCAGGTCAACAGCAAATACCAACATAGATAGAACCCATTCCTCACCAATTCACACTCTTATCCATTAAGATATTAACTGCAATGGCAACATCACACAAACTTGTCTTACTCCCCAACATATATCAAACTACTCAGTTTGGCTATCACCCTTACTTCCAACATTAATACCCTTCATGCTATCCATTAGTTTACCACTCACAGCATCCATTCTTGACATCTGCCAAAATTTAGCCATACACATCTTACCAGATCTAAATCCCCCATCAATCCCTCCATTATACTTTTTATATAATGAATTTTCACTTATATTTTACATTTTACCTACAATACAACAGACTTATTCATTGTAGTTTTTGCATTCTTTCTCCCCTTTACCCTTAGACAATAAGGCTATTACTGCACTTCCACTTTCAAATGCCTTACAACAGCCACCAGACCAATTCCATAACACAATTAGCTTTTCAGTGACTACAGGGTGCAGTGGATAAGTTGAACCTAGATTCAATATATAAAAAAATAACAGTTTATTTATACAGAAATAGTTACCAATGTTAAAGACTTGAAGGATTGCTGGACTATGCATTTTATTCAATGAAATCACCATCAGCCTCCAGGAAGCATCAGAACCTGCTGCAAGCCTTCCCAATAGTCCCACTGTTTAACTGGGTGAAAACACTGTGGTGATCCTGGACCTAAGCTACACCTTAGTGAGCATAGGGACTTAGTCGTCTCTCTCTCAACCACACCTCACACATCCAAGGGGTTGCAGTCTGGGGAGGTGGGAGGCCAGAATTTCAGGGTGGATGTGATCTAAGAAATTGTCTGGCAGCCAAGACTGGGTATTCCTGCTTGTGTGGCACAGTGCAGTCCTGCAGCCACCACTTGGATCTAAGGCAATAACAACTACGCCAGGCCCTTGATGTAGCCCTATGAATTGAGTCTGAGGACCTCCAGGAAGATAAACAGGGTCATAACATTGCCCTCACTACTGACCACCCTGAACACCATGATGTAGACCGGGAATTCAGTCTTTATGACTGTCAGTACATCTTTGGGGGACACAGCAAGCTAGGGATTGTTTTGCAAGTTCACTACCTAAACCTAGCACAGAAATTCTTTTTGTCCGAGAAGAACCAAAGCATGCCAGACTTGAAGGGATGCATTAATTTGCTCACAAGCTTCACAGCACATTCCTTCCAATTGTTCTTCATCTTCTGTGACAGAAGCTAGCTCTTATCTTATATGAGTAGCAGATGACCTTGTGTACTAACTGCCTGATGAGAGAGACTGACACTCTTTTATCCCAGGCTATGGACTTAACCCTTCATTGACTCATTTGGATCATTCATTGTCAATGCTGGCCTGGACTTCCACGACAAATTTGGGGTTCTTTTCATATCAGAACCCTTAGGGTGAGGTTTGTGAGCTGCCATAACCTCATAATCCCAGCTTGACTCATCCAACTCTTTCCTGATGATCTGCACCATCCTTAGATTGACACCGCATTTTTAATCGCTTATTACTCAGTCCTTAAAACAGCTTCACAAATGAAATAAAAGGAATTTGAAAGAGGACATTTTAAAAGTTATATTTAATTTTTCGATATCTTGGATACAAAATCTGTACTTATAAAAAAATTACAGTTTTATCTACCATAATCATGGGTAATTTGTTGGATGTACAATGTTTTCATTGCCGAAGAGATGATCAAATGTGGCTTGGAGTTGCCACCCAAAGTTTTTTCATATGGCAGCATGGTCAGCAAAGGACCATAATCCAAAAACAATTCGCAGGATTTTCACAAAATGGAAACATCATGGCTCAATTAAGAACATGTATAAATGCAAGTCTGGATACAGCAAAGGTGTGCGTACCACTAAAAAATATTGCTTCAGTCACAAATCAGCTAGAAATAAGATTATAAGATGTCAGAACCGGCAAAGCGTGTGTGGTCCACTTTTGGGCCAGCTCTCCTTCAAACCACACCAATGCACTTAAAGTGTGCATCTAACCGGTTCTTAAACATGTTTATGGTTGTTGTTTAACAACTATTACTGGCAACTCATTCCATGAGGAAACCATCTTGTTTGATAAGAAATTCTTTGCTATATTTGTTGCAAATCTTCGTTTCTTAAGTTTGTATTCATAAGTTCAGGTTCTTGAGGAAGCGTCCAACTCGAAAAGGGCTTCAATTTTTACTTTATCAAAATTGTTTAGGATCTTAAAGACTTGTATGAGTTCTCCTCTTAACCTTCTTGTCTCAAGTGATTGCAGGTTGAGTTTAAGTCTGTCTTTATAGGACTTTTGACATAGTCTAGGTATCATTTTTCTAGCACGATGTTGCACTCTCTCCAACATTTCTATATCTTTCCACAAGTATGGATTCTAACACTGAACTGCACACTCCAAATGAGGTCGAACCAAAGATTTGTACTGGGGAATTACTATATTTTCCAATTTGTAGGCAAAATTTGTATATATGAAACTGAACACACTGTTTGCTTCCTTGCACTGCCTTGCAACTTTCAAATCATTGCAGACTATAACACCAAGATCTTTTTTTTCTGATACCTTTTTCAAGGGCAGGCCTTTTATTGTATAGTTAAATTCTTTGTTTCTTGCTCCAATGTATAGTACCTTGTATTTATCAATGTTGAGTATCATCTGCCATTTTTCTGACCATACCACAATGCTGTTTAAGTCTCTCTGAATTTTATGTTGATCGGCAAGTGTTATTGATTTACCACCCAGCTTTGTACTGTCAGCAAATTTTGAGAATAGGCTTACTATGCCTTCATTAAGTCATTTACATATATTAGAAAAAGCACTCCGCTTGTTACGTCTGGCCATCTTGATTGGTGACCAATTATGACTGTACATTGTTTCCTTCCATTGAGCCAGTCTTCTATCCACTTCAATATGTTTCCACTGATTCCATGAGCAGCAATCTTCTTAAGTAGATGCTTGTGAGGGACCGTAACAAAAGCTTTTTGAAGATCTAAGTAGATTATACCTGCTGGTCTATTCTACCAACCATCTCCTTGAAAAAGAGATTGTAACCTGAGATTTTAAATTCACCAACAAAACCTCTATTAAAAATATCCGTCCAACTTTCGGAAATTGCCATTCAATCAAACTTTTCATTTTCTATAAGTTTAAATTTGTTGATTTTATTTTTGATACTACATGCATTGGCATAATAATAAACGTTTAAGGAGGGTGGCATTTTAGATGGGCATCGAACGCTGCATTCCGCTATACCAGCTCCATGTCCTGAGACTGACCTGCAAGAAAAACCTGTACAGCATTATTTAACATTCTGCCAAGTCTTGCAGCTCCAACCTGATTCATGCTGTAAAAGTCATTCCAGGTTTCGATAAAGTGCACTCTTTCCTCCTGGCAAAGACTTTTTGCAGTTATTGATGTAAGATGCTTTTCCGTAGAAACATTCTGCACCCTTATTCTTGGAAGAATGCCTGAAAAAGAAAGATTCCTACTCTTTTCTTTCAGTTTCCGAATCAGCTGCCGGTACTTCACCAGAAGGTCTTCAGATATGGTAGAAAAAATATTTAGTCCCAATGTCGATCACAAAAGCTGTCTCCTGCATGGATCCACTTGTGTAATCATTGAATGAATCCATCAGGTTTTCAACTCTTCATGCTCGGACACTCTCCGGTCGCTCTCAGCCACCTGTGAGTAACTAGGCCACCCATCATTTCGCGTCTCCAGCTCCTCAACCCTGGCACGTACCGCTGCTAGCTCTCGGTTTAGGCAACGGAGCTCAACTTCCAACTGGTCACGAGACACAGCCTCTACAACTTGTTTGATGGCCTTCAAAGTGGGGCAGAAAAAACTGCCCTTTGCATGTCGTGCAGACTCGTTTCTGTGGAGTCATCTTAAAAAAAGCCTGTTTAACCTAGTAATAAAAATAGAATTGTTATTTTACCTGAAATATAAATAGAACAGACCATCAGAGCCATAAAACAAGCAAGAGACGACAACTCCACCGGCCCTGATGACATAAACATAAAAGACCTAGGTCAAAACGCCATAAACCTCCTCAAACACACTTACAACCTCACTATGAACACAAACAGCATACCTAAACAATGGAAAGTAGCAAAAATAATTTCAATACCCAAACCAAACAAAGATATATACAAAGGAGACTTCTACAGACCAATAGCACTGCTTTCCCCCATAGCCAAAACACTAAAAAAAATCATCCTACCCTACATCACATCTAACATCCCAAATGCACCACACCAGCATGGGTTCAAACCCATGCATTCAACCACCACAGCATTACACAGAATAAACAACAATCACAAATGGATTCAACAAGAAAATTCCACCATATAGATTTTTTTTAATATCTCACCTGGCAACTGCCTTCTAGGGCATAAGTTGCTGAACTCATCTAAGCCTAAATCTAGGCTATATTAAAAGCCAAATAAAAGAAAGAAAAAAATACAAACAGAAAAAAACAAAAGAAAAAACAAACAAATTGAAAAAATATAAAGCCAGCTCCGTCAACAGGGAAAGGCCCGGCAAAGCACGCGATCCATAGTCAAACATTAAATAAGGGGGGAGAAGGCCGGCCTCCTCTAAAAAGTCTAAAAGTCCACAGGTCAGTGTGCACTAACCCTTCCCGAGTAAAAGGGACAGGCGGTAGCGACCCCGCCCATCCCAGTACCGGGACAGGTAATGTGCGTGAAGATCACCCAGAGAGGGACATTCGACAAGAATGTCTGGGGGACAACGCAGTTATCACAATAGGGTGCAGGTGAGCACTCCATCAAATGGCGATGCGTCACACGAGTGTGCCCGATTCGGAGATGTCCACCACATAGAACCATAGCAGTCACCCTTGACATGTCCAAAGCATTCAACACAGTAGACCTACACAAACTAATCAACAAGATCCACAAACTCACCATACCTGCCACCCTCATCAAGCACATAGCAAACTACATCAATGGATAACTCCAATACATCCAAATACAAAACACAAAATCTAAACACAGACACACAAAATCTGGAGTTATTCAAGGAGGAGTACTTTCCTCAGCAGTTTTCAACATCTACACCTCAGATATACCAACTCCCCTACAAAGAGTAAAAATTGTCACCATGCAGATGACATCACAATACTCTCATTGTAATTATGTGATCTATTATTGCGGTTTACTATAGTCTTGTTGTCGATACTTCAATACTAGGTGACCTCTTAAGGTCCTGTAGAAAAAAAAAGTCATTCACACCCGTCACCCACTCTATCAAGATAATAACCTACTTAAGAAAAAGCTATAGACACAACAACTCTAGCCTATTGTTTCCTATCATAGCCTAAATTACATATTACATTATTCTATTTAATAACCCCTACTAATAACTTATTGTGTCAATTACTACCACATCTGACGCACCACATCATCCTCGTTGAGTGTTCTAAGTAATAGTTGTTATAACCTAAGTGATAATAGCTATATTATACTCATCACACAACAAACCAGAAGCCACTACACAAGAAATACAAACTTACCTCAACAAAATACACACATGGAGAATAGAAAACTCACTAAACTAAATGCCACCAAAACAATGACCACTCTCTTCACACCAAACCCTGCATAATACAACATAACCCTAAATCTAAACATAGAAAACATACCATTACCCACCAAAAAAGAACCAAAGATCCTTGGCCTCACTTTTGACCCCAAACTCACATACAAAACACAATAGTCAAGGCCACAAAAACACTCAAAGTCATCAAGGCACTCACACCTACACACTGGGGGAAAACCAAGGAAATGCTCATTAATACATACAAGACAATCACTAGAATATGCTAACACAATCTAGTCTCCAATCATTTCAGAAACCAACACCAAAAAACTACAGACAACCCTCCGCACTGCCACAGGATGCACTCTTGACACAAACACAAAAGACCTATATGATGAGACGAACATCATACCAATCAAAAATCACTTAAAACTACATGCATCACAACTCAGGCAGAAAACACAACATCCAAATCATCCCCCCCCCCACCACATCACCAGATAACCTCCCAATCACTGACACAAAAACAGCCTATTTTCGATAACAACAATTACACCACCAACTTAGACACAGACCCTAACACAACAACAGAAGTCACAATCAAGCAAAACATGAAAACAATCCACTCTCAGATCAGACAACAATACTTGACAAACAGAACCTGCAGCAAAATATTAAGTGTACCACCTACAACCATACACAACTCAGAACAAACACATACAAAGCAGATCAGAAGAACACTAACACAGATACAAACAAGCAAATCACCCCTCCTGACATCATACATGCACAAAATATCTCCCATCACCCATACAACACTAAACTGCCCCAAAAGCTTAACACGGATACATGATACCACACATCTCTTCCACTGGCCACAGATACACACAGACCTGGGCCCGGTGGATCTCTGGGAGAGACTAGTCCTGCGATGGTCCGGGGAGCTAGGGTGGGGCTTGTATAGTGTGAGGGTCCCCGACCCACTGTGGGACCACCACCACCAAGTGTTATGTTGTCTGAAAAAAGTAAGCAATGATTATTTTACCTGAAAGAGGAAAAACAAATAAAAACAACCTGTTGATTTTCATGAAACACGAATGAGCGTTGTATTCCTGAAAGAAATGGAGTCTTATGACAGAGATGGGGAAAAAGGAAACTGTTATTTTAGCTGGAGGAGCAAGGAAAAAACAACAAAAAAACTGATTTTACCTGAAATAGAAATAAACGTTATATTCCTGAAAGAAATGGAAAAGTGAAAGGTTGCCTGAAAAAAAAAAGAAGAGAGCAATGTTAGAACTAAGGCACCACATCAACTTAATAGGGTTCAGCTGTTCAAATGGCGTGAACCGAACTGCTGCCTGTATTACTCCGCTAACAAGGAGAAAGAATATATACAGTATTACATAACAGAGACCTAGTTATTATATTGACTGGAATTTAAGTGTAAAAATTTATACTGCCTGAAAAAAATTAAGTTAAAATAAATTCACTTGTGCAGACGACTATTCCATAACACAACCTTGTGCTGACAAGATGGCTGTATTACTCCACTAACAAAGAGAAAGAATATATATTATACAGTATTACATAACGAAGACCTAGTTATTATTGTTGTAGGATACCTTGTGGTTGTGATATACTTCTTTGATGAAGTAGGCTTTGATCTAAGAGTGCGAATTTAGTTGTTTTAAGGAAGAGCCGCTTCAAACATGTAAGGATATAGAGAAACACAGAGGAATTCCCAAAATAAACTTATATTTTAAATTTAACAATTTACTACACAAAAACAAAACATGAACCACAGAAATACTACGAATTTTAAAATACACAAAAATGACTTCAATTAACTTGACCCTCTAATATTGGCTAAATTTGATACTCACTTCAATATACAAGAAATAGGCTAATTGTCTCTACTGGAGTTTAAATACCTTGGTTGCTCTGGCGGCAGGTTTGAGTTTGACCTTGAACTCAATGAGCCCAGACACTACAGGAATCTGGTGGGTCCTTTGACGCGTGCTTCAAGCAGATTGTTAGAGGTGGACTGGATGACTTGGCAGTCACAAGGTACTTTGGTGAGTGTAGCAGATGGCGGTCCACACGATATTCAATGGGGGGGGAGGGGTCTTCAAGGGCAAGAACAATCAAGGTGCTTTAGGAGGCACCAGGGTAGGCAGGGTCTCTCTGGCGAGAGTAGGTGGAACTTGGTTCTTAAACCAAGTTCACTTAGAGTTCGGTGTGACCAATGGGTAACAGGCTCGAGGGGGAGCTTTTTCTCCTTCGTTACATAATTCCTCATGGGCAAGGATTATCCCTGGGCTTTAGGATGCACCAGGATAGGAGGAGTCTCTCTGATGAGAGTAAGTTAAACTTGAACAAGTTAACTTAACGTTCAGTTTGATAACCAGGGACAAGCTCGAGGATGAGCTGCTTCTTAGCCCCCTTGGTAGCCCTGCCTCTAGCCTGGCGACTCATGTATTCTACCTGTCCAGTCTTGGTAACCCGGCCTCAATCTGGGGACTTCGTAGCCTGGCGACTCACGTATTCTACCTCGTTTTTCCCAAGTGTTTGTTATTTATACCTC
Source organism: Ceratothoa steindachneri (assembly GCA_963969495.1). Lineage (NCBI taxonomy): Eukaryota > Metazoa > Arthropoda > Malacostraca > Isopoda > Cymothoidae > Ceratothoa > Ceratothoa steindachneri. Next base: position 133,425,027 of record OZ018329.1, on the reverse strand, counting down.
GTCACCCCACTGGGGTAGGGGTAGGAGGGGGAGGGGCTTGTGGACGAGCCGCAGGAGGGTTCTTATTCCTACGGTTTTTCTCAGCAAGTCTTACCTCGGCTCCCGCTGGCCTCCGAGCTTGAGAGAAACGCGTCTCCAATTTCTTACTTGAGGTGAAATTGAATATACTCTCGTCTGGGGAGGTCTTGCAGTTTAAAACCGTTCGGCTTTTCATAGAGACGAGTGGCGAGGGGCTGTAGTTACGAGTTTGACCCACGGTGCCGGGCCCGGATGTTTTTGCGGTCTCCACTGGGAGAGAACGGGAGAGTGATGATTCCCTTACAATTATATTGACTGGAGTTAAGCATAAAAGAATAAATAAGTTAAAATAAATTCACTTGTGCAGATGACTATTCTGTGAAGCAACCTTTTGCTGACATGTGGGCACGCCAAAAGAGATTGAAAGGTCGTCCATGTAGAATGTAGCGAGAACATCTTCTGGCAGCACTGAGGTGATGCCGTTGATGCTCAGGGCAAAGTGTGACACTGAGAACAATTTCCTGCGGGACACCTTCTTCATGCTTCGTTGGGCAGGAGAGGGTATCCCCCCACCCATACGCGGAATCGACGATCTCGCAAAAATTCCGATATAAACACTGGGAGGCGTCCTCTCGCCCCCAATCGTGTGGAGAGTCTTCATGATACCGTATCACCATGCAGTATCATAGGCCTTCTCCAGATCGACGTATAGTGGAACTTGGGGAAGCCGCACTGTGCAGAAGACAGATGGCCTCTACTGTCCAGAAAAAAGACTAATCTAACATTTACCAATTTCTCCATCAACTTGCACATGAAAGAGGTTAGAGAGATTGGGCCAAAACCAGCCGGAGTAGAGTGATCTCTCCCCGGTTTGCGAAAGGCGAGCACAGGAATCCGGGAGGAGACCCTCCACCCAGATCCTGTTGAACAAATCTAACAGAAAAGCCATGCCTCGCTCACCCAGGTGTTGAAGCATGGCGTACGGGACATCGTCCGGACCATGGGCGGTGTCCGCTCACGAAGCAAGAGCGGAACGCGACTCACTCGAAGTAAACCTGTCGTTGAAGGCTTGACCGCCTCTAGAGGTGTAAAGTCCGGCCAGTGGCCTTCCACGACATCACGACGTGCATTGAATGCTGGCGGAGCAGCATCGCGGCTAGAGAATGCGGAGAAAGCGTTCGCGAAGGATTCCGCCACGGACGCAGGGTCCGAGAATGCGGTGCCATTCTCCTGGAGAATGTGAGGGGAGGGGGGTCCTGCGCGAACTTGCCCCGAATCCTTTTGACTCGCTTCCAAACCTCTGTTAAAGGGGTCTTCCCGTTAAGTGAAGACACGTATGCCGGCCAAGAAGTGCAGCGGGCGTGCTTCGAAATATACCGGAGCCTAGCCTTAGTCCGACAGTGAAATCGTTCGGGCGGCGCTTATAGCGCACCACCAGAGGTGTCGCCGTGCAAAATGGCCAGACCTTCTAGGAATATTAGTTAGAACCGCAGCGATGAGGTTGCCGAAGAAGAACTCAACAGCCTCTCTTACCGAGGTAAACTCCTCGACTGAGATAAAGAATTCTGTCATTCCCTGAAATGCAGACCACTACGCCCGCGCCAAGCACCACCTGGACGGGCTCTCGGGCAGCAGCGGCCCAGAAAATGATATTTAAATGGTAAAGTGATCACTACCATGGAGATTATCGACCACCCCCACCCAAAATTAGGCTGTGTACCTAGAGAGTACATAGATAGATCAAGCCTGGAAAATAAAGCAGTTCTCGAGCAATCTCTAGCTCGTCGATCAGGTGGGCAAGAACTTGACCTCTGGGATTAATCGAGTAGTCTTCCCAGAGTGAGTGTCTGCAGTTCAGATCTTCGAGCAAGAGAAAGGGCCTCGACAACCGTACCACGACGCGGCGGAAGTCCCCCGCGTCAAATTCGACTGACGGTGGTATCTACGTGGAAATAAGAGTATACCTTCTATCCAGGTGTAGCTGCACCGCTAGTGCCTGAAAGGAGGTATCTAAAGCAACGAGAAGAATGGAGACATCATGACTAGTCTAAATCGCGCATCCTCCTGGCCGGCCCCCATCCCGTGTAGGTGGGTCGCAAAATCCTTATACCCCGGGAGGGTGGAAAGGGGGCACGCACCCAGCATGGTCTCCCTCAAAAAGATAGCTAACGGGGAACGGGACGAGACGAGCTTCCTCAACTCCTCCCAAAAGGACCAGAGTCCACGGCAATTCCATTGAAGGAATATGCCCTTGAGGCTTAGCTCGGAGACACCGGGACCGTATTCAAAGAGAAGACCCTCATGAGAATAGCCGTACACCTCACAGAGGCCTAACTCTTGGCGCTCTTGGCCGAACAAAGCGCTATCGCCTTCGAGGAGTTATTGAGGGACGTTGGGCTCACCATGCAAGTCTTTTCCTTCCTCTGCCTTAAAACCTTAGGTGAGAGGGACGGCTTCAGAAGCGTGGGTCCCTCTTTTGAAGGACACACCATCTCCTGAGCCACCCAGCCCACCTCTGGGTGTGGGTGAAGGAGCCGAAGCTCCTTTCGGGGGGGGCAGCTTTGGGAACCCGGAAGATGGCCTCAAAACCAACTTCAGGGGTGTTGCCTCCCGAGAGTCTAGCGACTCAGTGTAGGCGCGCGGCCGTTTTGCCTTACGGGAAATGGTTATGCTAGGGAAAGGGATGGGTGCCCTGATTATAGCTGGGGAAGAGAGGGGAGCCCTGGTTTTAGCCAAGGCCGGGTGTGAAGCCTTTGTGCCCCAGCTTTACCAGGGAAGCATCCGGGGTGGGTAGAACCTGCAAAAGGGTTCCGAATGGGTGCGGGAATGACCATGCTCATAGACCTGGAGGGGCCAGGAACAGTGTGTATTATCTTAATATTGAGGCATAGGATGTACCAGGCAGCACCAAGTCCTTATTCTCGCAAAATGAGAGATGATCCTGTGCTTCAATGGCCAGGATTTTGATCACAAGGAGATACACACCACATTGCTTCGAAGAAGCGGGGTACAGCTTTGCAATTGACACACTTGGCCACATACGATTTTGACTTATCGTGTGTGGCCTTGGAGCAACTTACACAGACTTCAGGTAACCCCGACTTTGCACGTCTACACAAGCGATTAACATGGCCGAAGCGGTGATAGTAGTAGCCTCTCCGAATCAGTGACACGAATGACTTCACGCGGTAGTGATACCAACTGACACACACCGACTCAGGAGCTTATCACAGTCGAAAGTGATAAAGAGTAGGGGAGGGTCTAGAGGTCCGTCCCTGTTTTCTCATCACACGCTCTACCTTGAATGTCCCATGGTGGGCAAGCTCAAAGATGATGTAATTTATAGAGTATTCCACCAGTTCCCTCAGATAAACTACTTTGACAAAGTTCATGGTAGAGTGCAGCGTCATATTCATAGGTGTGCCATTAAGTGTCCGAATTGCACTACTCGTGGCCACTTCAGAGGAATTCGACTCGTTCGACAAAAGGCTCCCATCCGAGAAACGGGTCACCTTAGAGATTGAAAGGAGAAAGAAAGGGAAAGTGAGGAAGGTGTGGATGGGGATGAAGCAGGTTCTTAAAAACCCACCATCACAGACCAGAGCTCAGGGGTGAAGGAACATTGTCCCTTGCCCTCTCAGCCCCGATCTGGGATAGTTGGGTGAGAGGAGAAATTTGAAGGAGAGGTTGCAAGGAAAGTGAGGAAGTAGGTTAGAAATGCAGGCTGCCTGAAAGGAGAAGAGGCTAAGAGCTGGGGCTGGATGGGGCGCTGAGTCCCATCAAAGGTGGCCAGGAAGGCAAATCACCACGCCCCTTATGGGGTCAAATTTCACTAAAATCAACTGAATAGTTACACTGTTAGTGCCAAATAATTCCCAGACTAACCTTGGAAGAACATTGGCAATTATATCATTTGAAAGAGAATGTAAAACAATATAAGAATTTTAAACTTCGTTATGATGTTATTGCCAAAAAAATCAATAAAAAGTAAAATGTTACCATTGGACCAACTGAACTATGGATTGACATAGTAACTTCTAGAGTCGCATGCACACAACTAAAAAAGAACCAAATTCTTTTGCATAATTTTCTTTTAAGTAGCGACCTGGAAACTTTCTATTAGAGCATAAGTTGCCATAATTATCTTATAGCCTAATGCTGGGCTGAATTAAAAACAAAAAACACAGAAGCAACAAGAACAAAACAAGAAAAGGCCAACCTTCGTCAAGAAGTCAAATAGTTCACAAAGTCTGTACACACATACCCATCCCGAGTACAAGGGAAAATTGGTAGCAACACCGCTCAACTCAGTACCGGGAGAGGTTAAGTGACCTTTTACACAAGATAATCTCATTCCTTACTTGTAAGATTTCTGCTTTGGTGTGATTGGTAGTACGATCTGAGTGATTCGCGCATTCCGCATTGATTATAATGTTTTCACCCGGCACATATCCTGAATGGTCTATGTTAAGAGTGAAGGAGAGCTTTCCACCGGCACAGCAAAAACAGCAAATTGTCTTCTCTTTTGATCGAAATATAGGCTCCTGTAAAGGCAAATTGATAATGAACATTAGGAAGATCATTTTCACAAAGTTGAACACAAAAGAAAGATAACTAACAGTGCCAAAACTGGACCTAACACACTTAAAAAAATTTAAATCAAATAAACAAAATAAAAAAATGCAATATATATATATATATATATATATATATATATAAAATTATTCGTACACCAAGTAATATCTAGTATTTGTACTTATTTCTTAAAATTGGTAGGTCGCATGATGGCACATTGCATATATATTTATAAGAATATGGAGAGGAATGCAAAACATGTGTTTCAGAACTATTAATATAATATGTATAACAATTCCAAAACAGGAACATAACAAAAGCTAAATAGTCAAAATTATTTGTAGTTAATTGCATTTACAACTTCCAGTAATCGTTTTCTATAATTCTTTATTAAATTTGAACATGTTTCAGTTGGGATTTTCATCCATTCTTCAATGGCTACAACCTTTACTTCATAAAGATTTCTTGGAGCACAACCAGTTATTCTAACTTTCAATTCATCCCATAAATTTTCTATGGGATTCAGGTGGAGACTCATCGAGGGTCATGGCAATGTTATCTTATTTTTCCAAAGCCACAGTTTTAGATAAATACTTGGGGTCATTATCTTGTTGGAAGGTAAACCACTTTGTCCTCACTCAAGATACGTCTTAGCTGTTGGTATTGTGGGGAGGAAGACTTCACCTTTCTTGCACCAAATCTTCCTAGCATTGGTATGTCCCAAAAGTTCAATTTTTGTTTCATTGCTTCAAAGTACATGTTGACAAAAGCTGTCTTTATCTACAAAGCTTTTTGCAAAATTTATGCAAGCAGCAATATGACATAACTTGTGAAAAGTTGTCCATCACTTCCACACCTCTGCTAGAGGGGTCTTCCCGTTAAGTAAAGACACATATGCCCACCAAGAAGAGTGGCGGGTGTGCTTCGAAATATACTGGACCTAGCCCTAGCTCGACAAAATTCACAGACAGTGAAATCGTTCGGGCGGCGCTTAGAGCGCATGTAGGCATAGGGTTTTGAAAAGTTGTCCATCACTTCCACACCTCTGCTAGAGGGGTCTTCCCGTTAAGTAAAGACACATATGCCCACCAAGAAGAGTGGCGGGTGTGCTTCGAAATATACTGGACCTAGCCCTAGCTCGACAAAATTCACAGACAGTGAAATCGTTCGGGCGGCGCTTAGAGCGCATGTAGGCATAGGGTTTCTGCTTGAGGGCCATCTCACATTCAGCTGATGACCACAGGAGTGGACGGCATGCAAAACGGCCAGACCTTCTAGGAATATTAGATAGGTCAGCAAGCGATGAGGTTGCCGGAGAAGAACTCAACGGCCTCATCTACCAACCTAAACTCCAACTTAGATAGAGAATTCAGTTATTTCCTGCGCCCAGGACAAGCACCACTGGAGTGGGCTCTCAGATGGCAGCTGCCCAGAAAATGATATTTAAATGGTAAAGTGATCACTACCATGGAGGTCATCGGCCACCCCCAATCAAAATCAGGCTATGTATCCGGAGAGCATAAAGATAGATCGAGGGAGGAAAATGAAGTGGTTCTTGGGCAGTGATGCGTAACTCATCAACATTTAGGACACCAATCTCAAGCTCGTCGATCATATAGGCAAAGACTTGACCTCGGGGATTAATAGAGTAGTCTCCCCAGAAGGGGTTGTCTACCATTTAGATCTCTGAGCAAGAGAAAGGGCCTCAGCAACTGTGCCACAACGCAGCGGAAGTGCCCCGTGCTGAAGTTGGCTGATGGTGGAATATATACTGAAATAACAGTATACCTCCTATCAAGGTGCAGCTGCACAGGTACTTCCTGAAAGAAGGTATCTAAAGAAAAGAGAAGAACAGAGACATCATGCTGGTTTAAATCGCACATCCCCCCACCCTGTGGTGGTGGGGGTTGCAAAACCTTTATACCCCGGGAGGGTGGGTAGGGGGTATGCGCCCAGCATCGTATCCTGCAAAAAGATAGCTAACAGGGAACGAGACGAGATGAGCCTCTGCAGCTCCTCCCAGTTGGCCCAGGGTCCATGGAAATTCCATTGAAAGAATATGCCCTCCAAGCCTAGCTCGGAGATGCGAGGGCCCTCTTTGAAGAGAAGACCCTCATGGAAATGGCCGTACACTTCCAGGAGGCACAACTCCAGGTGCTGTTGTCCAGGCAATGCGCTGAAGGCACTGTCGCCTTCGAGGACTTATTGGGTGGGGTTGGGCTCACCATGCGAGTCTTTTGCTTCCTCCGCATCGAAACCTTAGGCAGGCGTGGCGGCTTCGGAGGCGGGCGTGGCGGCTTCGGAGGCGGGCGTGGCGGCTTCGGAGGCGGGCGTGGCGGCTTCGGAGGCGGGCGTGGCGGCTTCGGAGGCGGGCGTGGCGGCTTCGGAGGCGGGCGTGGCGGCTTCGGAGGCGGGCGGGGCGGCTTCGGAGGCGGGCGGGGCGGCTTCGGAGGCGGGCGGGGCGGCTTCGGAGGCGGGCGGGGCGGCTTCGGAGGCGGGCGGGGCGGCTTCGGAGGCGGGCGGGGCGGCTTCGGAGGCGGGCGGGGCGGCTTCGGAGGCGGGCGGGGCGGCTTCGGAGGCGGGCGGGGCGGCTTCGGAGGCGGGCGGGGCGGCTTCGGAGGCGGGCGGGGCGGCTTCGGAGGCGGGCGGGGCGGCTTCGGAGGCGGGCGGGGCGGCTTCGGAGGCGGGGGGGGCTCTTTTCAAGGATCCACCGTCTACGAGCCAACAAGCCCGTCACTCGGCGTGAGAGAAGGAGCCCAAAGTTTCCTTGTTATGCTCCTCCTCCTTTCGGGGGACAGCTTTAGGAACCCCGGAAGATGGACTGGCGTCCAACTTCAGGGGTGTTGCCTCCTGTGAGTCTAACGACCCAGTGGAGGCGCGTGGCCGTTTCCCCTTACGGGAAATGGTCACACTGGGGGAAGGGGGGAGCCCTGGTTTTAGCCAGAGCTGGGTGTGGACCCTTTGTGCCACCAGCTTTACCATGGGAGTACCCAGGGTGGACAGAAAATGCAGAAGCGTTCCGAATGGGCGTGGAAATGACCGTACTGATAGGATTGGAGGGGCCAGGAGCAGAGGGTGTCTTTTTCAACATTGAAGCATAGGACGCGCCGGGTGCGCCAGGACCAAGTCATTAGCCTCGCAAAATGAGAAATGATCCTGAGCCTGAACAGCCAGGATTTCCTTCTCAAGGAGATACGCACCACACTGCTTCGAAGCGGGGTGCGGCTCTCCGCAATTCACACACTTGGCCACACACGATTTGGCCTTATCGTGTGCGGCCTTGGAGCAACTTACACAGGTTTCAGGTAACCCCGAATTTGCACGTCGACAAGAACGATTAGTATGGGCGAAACGGTGGCAGTAATAGCACCTCCGCAGCAGTGCACGAATGCCTTCACGCGGTAGCGAAATCTTTTTCTCTTTTTTTTTAAGGAGCCTATCTGGCGAATGCGCACTTGGGCATAAGTCGCCGGAATCAAGACAGCCTAGCACTAGGCTAATTTAAAATATAAATATGAAAACGATAAAAAAGGAAGATCACATTTTTTTATTTTTTTTTTTTTTAAGGGGCTATCTGGCGACTGCCGACTTAGGCATTAGTCGCCGTAAACAAACAGCCTAGTTCTAGGCTACTTTAAAAATTAAACAGGAAACAATAAAAAGAGATAACAATAACAATAAAAAAGCAATAACAAAAACAACAACAATTAAACTGGGTTAAATGAAAGGGAGAAGGCCAGCCTTCCCCAAAAAGTCAATAAGTCCACTAGTCATGGTGCACGCACTCGTCCCGAGTACAAGGGACAGGCGGTAGCGACCCCGCCCATCCCGGTACCGGGACAGGTATCGTGCGCGAAGATCACCCAGACTGGGACATTCGACAAGAATGTGCCGAACAGTCTGGGGGACGACGCAGTCGTTGCAATAGGGCGCAGGCGAGCGCTCCATCAAGTAGTGATGCGTCACACGAGTGTGTCCGATTCGAAGACGACAGAAAGCAACCTGAAGCCGCCGCGGCATTGGGGGATAGGTCCATGGGAACAGTCGCGGCGCAATGGCACGCAACTTTAAGTTCCCCTCGACCGTCTCCCATCTTCTTTGCCAAGCAGTCCGAAGAGCTGCCCGTATTCCTGCCATGTAGTCAGTGTGAGGAAGAGCGAAACGCTGGTCCGGTCGCAGAGTCCTCGCGGACTCTTTGGCGCCCTCATCGGCGCGCTCATTCCCCGCAATTCCTACATGTCCAGGAACCCAGCAGAAGATAATCTCGACATCTGCCCGGCTTGCCAAAACCGTGGCGTCACGGATATCGCGAACCAGGGGATGCGGAGATTCCAATGCCCCGAGAGCACTTAGGGCGCTTTGTGAGTCGCTATAGATCACAATCCGGTCTCCGAACCGGGCACGTCGCGTAATCTCCCGTACCGAGTGGTGTATTGCCACCAGCTCGGCCGTGAAGACAGACGCAGCGCCTGGTAGAGCCCCGCTGACTTCAAACAGAGGGGATACGGCGTGGAAGCCGACCCCCTCTTGGGACTTGGAGCCATCCGTATACACTGGCACGGTACCAGCGTGACACGATGTGTGCTCCAAAAAGGTAGAACGCAATACTCCCGGCGCAGTACAAGCTTTGGGAGCAGAGGCGTGGCGACAAATAGCCAAATGTGGTACCCTCCAGGGTGGCGTCCTGGGCAGAACCAGGGGCGCCACCGGCCCGAGAGCTATATCTACTTCTCGAAGGAGTTTCCTGGCCCTAAACCCAAAGGGCTTAGGGTATGACTGGCGTCTCTCGGCGGCATAGGCACCATCGAGATCAGCTGCGGAAGCAGTGAGAGCTGTTGGCGACTGAGGGAGGCGCCGGGCTCGCGCGTACAGGCGAGTGATGCACTGCACGCGGCGCAGAGCGAGTGGCATCTCCCCAGCATCGACCAACAGGCTCTCAATGGGGGAAGTGCGGAAGGCACCGGTCGCAAGGCGAAGGCCGGTGTGGTGGATCGAATCCACCTTCCGCAATAAACGCTCGGCTGCGGATGCATAAAACTCGCATCCGTATTCGAGCTTCGAGCGAACAAAAGATCGATAAAAAAGTAAGGCGGTAGCCCTATCAGCGCCCCAAGCGCTGAACGTCACGGAACGGAGAATGTCCATGGCGCGGGTACAAGAGACCCTAAGGCTGTGAATATGAGCCTCCTAGGTGAGGCGTCGGTCGAATACAAGACCAAGGAAACGGTGCGACTCAACCACATCCAGGCGCACCCCATTAAGAAACAAATCTGGGTCGGGGTGAAGCCGTGGATGGCGGCAGAAGTGCACCACTTTAGTCTTGGCCAAAGAAAAGCGAAACCTGTGCGCTTCGGCATAGCGAGAGACGCGGTTCAATGCCTGTTGGAGTCGACGCTCCAGAGTTGGCATCTGGGCCGCGCCAAAAGAGATCGAAAGGTCGTCCACGTAGAGCGTAGCGAGAACATCTTCCGGCAGCAACGAGGTGATGCCGTTGATGCTCAGGGCAGAGAGTGTGACACTGAGGACACTTCCCTGAGGGACACCCTCTTCCTGCTCCTTTGGGCCGGAGAGGGCTCCCCCCACCCGTACGCGGAATCGACGATCTCGCAAAAATTCAGATATAAACATTGGGAGGCGTCCCCTCGCCCCCATCGTGTGGAGAGTCTCCATGATACCGTATCGCCATGCGGTATCATAGGCCTTCTCCAGATCAAAAAACACCGTGGCGTAGTGCTGTCTACGAAGGAAAGCCTCGCAGACGGCACTTTCCAGTCGGAGCAGAGCATCCGACGTGGAGTGGAACTTACGGAAGCCGCACTGTGCAGAAGACAGATGGCCTCCGCTGTCCAGGAAATAGGCTAATCTAACATTTACCAATTTCTCCATCAACTTGCACACGCAAGAGGTTAGAGAGATTGGGCGGAAACCGGTCGGAGTAGAGTGATCTCTCCCCGGCTTGCGAAAGGCGAGCACAGTAGCGATTCGCCAGGAGTCTGGGAGAAGACCTTCCACCCAGATCCTGTTGAACAAATCTAACAGAAAGGCCATGCCTCGCTCACCCAGGTGTCGAAGCATGGCGTACGGGACATCGTCCGGACCATGGGCGGTGTCCGCGCACGAAGCGAGAGCGGAACGCAACTCACTCACAGTAAACTTGTCGTTGAAGGGTTCTCCGCCTCTGGAGGTAAAGTCCAGCCGGCGGCCTTCCGCGACATCACGACGTGCATTGAATGCTGGCGGAGCAGCATCACGGCTAGAGAATGCGGAAAAAGCGGTCGCTAAGGATTCCGCCACGGACGCGGGGTCCGAGATTGCGGTCCCATTCTCCTGGAGAACGGGAGGGGGGTCCTGCGAGAACTTGCCCCGAATCCTTTTGACTCGCTTCCACACCTCAGCTAAAGGGGTCTTCCCGTTAAGTGAAGACACGTATGCCCGCCAAGAAGAGAGGCGGGCGTGCTTCGAAATATACCGGAACCTAGCCCTAGCCCGACGAAATTCAGCGACAGTGAAATCGTTCGGGCGGCGCTTATAGCGCATGTAGGCATAACGCTTCTGTTTGAGGGCCGTCTCACACTCGGTCGACCACCATGGGAGTGGTCGGCGTGCAAAACGGCCAGACGTCCTAGGAATAGTAGTCAGGCCCACGGCGATGAGGTTGCCGGAGAAGAACTCAACGGCCTCATCTACCGACCTAAACTCCTCGACTGAGATAGAGAATTCAGTCATTTCCTGAAATGCAGGCCACCGTGCCCGCGCCAAGCACCACCGAGGTGGGCTCTCAGGCGGCAGTTGCCCTGAAAATGATATTTGAATGGGAAAGTGATCACTACCATGGAGGTCATCGACCACCCCCCAATCAAAATCAGGCTGTGCATCCGAACAGCACAAAGATATGTCAAGGCAAGAAAATGAAGCGGTTCTCGGACAGTGATGCGTAAACTCATCCACGTTTAGGACACTCATCTCAAGCTCTTCGATCAGATCGGCAAGGACTTGTCCCCTGGGATTTATGGAGTAATCTCCCCAGAGAGGATGCCTGCCGTTCAGATCTCTAAGCAAGAGATAGGGCCTCGGCAACCGTGCCACGACGCGGCGGAAGTCCCCCGCGTCGAAGTCAGCTGACGGTGGAATGTACGCAGAAATGATAGTATACCTCCTATACAGGTGCAGCTGCACAGCCACTGCCTGAAAGGAGGTATCTAAAGAGAAAGGAAGAACGGAGACATCATGCCGGGTGTAAACCGCGCATCCCCCAGCCCGGCCATCCCGCGGTGGTGGGGTCGCAAGACCCTTATACCCCGGGAGGGCAGGCAGGGGGCACACGCCTAGCATGGTCTCCTGCAAAAAAATAGCTAACGGGGAACGGGACGAGGCGAGCCTCCGCAGCTCCTCCCAGTTGGCCCGGAGTCCACGGCAATTCCATTGAAGGAATATGCCCTCCAGGCCTAGCTCGGAGGAGACGCGGGGGCCCTCCTCGAATTGAAGACCCTCACGGGAATGGCCGTACGCTTCCCGGGGGCAGAACCCCGGGCACTGTTGGCCGGACAAAGCGCTGGAGGCGCTGTCGCCTTCGAGGACTTATTGGGGGAGGTTGGGCTCGCCATGCGAGTATTTTCCTCCCTCCGCCTCGAAACCTTAGGCGGGCGCTGCGGCTTCGGAGGCGGGGGGGCATCTTTTCGAGGAACCACCGTCTCCGAGCCACTCGCTCCACCTCGGGGCGTGGACGAAGGAGCCGAAGCTCCTTTGTTGCTGTCCTCCTTTCGGGGGACAGCTTTAGGAACCCCTGAGGATGGCCTAGCGACCATCTTCAGGGGTGTTGCCTCCTGTGAGTCTAACGACTCGGTGGAGGCGCGTGGCCGTTTCGCCTTGCGAGAAACGGTCACGCTGGGGGAAGAGGGGGGAGCCCTGGTTTTAGCCGGGGCTGGGTATGAACCCTTTTTGCCGCCAGCTTTACCAGGGGAGCGCCCGGGTTGGGTAGAGCCCGCAGAAGGGCTCCGAATGGGCCAGGAGCAGAGGGTGCCTTTCGAACTACTGAGGCATATGACGTCCCAGGCAGAGCTGGGCGCGCCAGGACCAAGTCCTTAGCCTCGCGGAATGAGAGTCTATCCTGGGCCTGAACGGCCAGGATTTCTTTCTCCAGGAGATATGCACCACATTGCTTCGAAGAAGCAGGGTGCGGCTCTCCGCAATTGACACACTTGGCCACACACGATTTGGACTTATCGTGTGCGACCTTGGAGCAATTTACACAGACTTCGGGTGACCCCGACTTTGCACATTTTTTTTTTTTTTTTTTTTTTTTTTATAGAGCCCATCTGGCAACTACCCACTTGGGCATAAGTCGCCGAAAAACACGACAGCCTAGAATTAGGCTACTTTAAAGTTAAAATATGAAAACTTAACAATCAATATAAATTTGAAAAACTTAACAATCGAAGCAATCTCCGGCAGCGGGGGGAGGTCCCCCTCACCCCGGTGCAGGAGAGTGCAATCTAAAACAAAACAATAACAAAAAAAGGAACCTTAAATAAAGGGGAGAAGGCCGGCCTCCCCCAAAAAGTCAATAAGTCCACCAGTCATGGTGCACGCACTCGTCCCGAGTACAAGGGACAGGCGGTAGCGACCCCGCCCATCCCGGTACCGAGACAGGTATCGTGCGCGAAGATCACCCAGACTGGGACATTCGACAAGAATATGCCGAACAGTCTGGGGGACGACGCAGTCGTTGCAATAGGGCACATGCGAGCGCTCCACCAAGTAACGATGCGTCACACGAGTGTGTCCGATTCGAAGACGACAGAAAGCAACCTGAAGCCGCCGCGGCATTGGGGGATAGGTCCATGGGAACAGTCGCGGCGCAATGGCACGCAACTTTAAGTTCCCCTCGACCGTCTCCCATCTTCTTTGCCAAGCAGTCCGAAGAGCTGCCCGTATTCCTGCCATGTAGTCGGTGTGAGGAAGAGCGAAACGCTGGTCCGGTCGCAGAGTCCTCGCGGACTCTTTGGCGCCCTCATCGGCGCGCTCATTCCCCGCAATTCCTACATGTCCAGGAACCCAGCAGAAGATAATCTCGACATCTGCCCGGCTCGCCAAAACCGTGGCGTCACGGATTTCGCGAACCAGGGGATGCGGAGATTCCAATGCCCCGAGAGCACTCAGGGCGCTTTGTGAGTCGCTATAAATCACAATCCGGTCTCCGAACCGGGCACGTCGCGTAATCTCCCGTACCGAGTGGTGTATTGCCACCAGCTCGGCCGTGAAGACAGACGCAGCGCCTGGTAGAGCCCCGCTGACTTCAAACAGAGGGGATACGGCGTGGAAGCCGACCCCCTCTTGGGACTTGGAGCCATCCGTATACACTGGCACGGTACCAGCGTGACACGATGTGTGCTCCAAAAAGATCGAACGCAATACTCCCGGCGCAGTACAAGCTTTGGGAGCAGAGGCGTGGCGACAAATAGCCAAATGTGGTACCCTCCAGGGTGGCGTCCTGGGCAGAACCAGGGGTGCCACCGGCCCGAGAGCTATATCTACCTCTCGAAGGAGTTTCCTGGCCCTAAACCCAAAGGGCTTAGGGTATGACTGGCGTCTCTCGGCGGCATAGGCACCATCGAGATCAGCTGCGGATGCAGTGAGAGCTGTTGGCGACTGGGGGAGGCGCCGGGCTCGCGCGTACAGGCGAGTGATGCACTGCACGCGGCGCAGAGCGAGTGGCATCTCCCCAGCATCGACCAACAGGCTCTCAATGGGGGAAGTGCGGAAGGCACCGGTCGCAAGGCGAAGGCCGGTGTGGTGGATCGAATCCACCTTCCGCAATAAACGCTCGGCTGCGGATGCATAAAACTCGCATCCGTAGTCGAGCTTCGAGCGAACAAAGGATCGATAAAAAAGTAAGGCGGTAGCCCTATCAGCGCCCCAAGCGCTGAACGTCACGGAACGGAGAATGTCCATGGCGCGGTTACAAGAGACCCTAAGGCTGCGAATGTGAGCCTCCCAGGTGAGGCGTCGGTCGAATACAAGACCAAGGAAACGGTGCGACTCAACCACATCCAGGCGCACCCCATTAAGAAACAAATCTGGGTCGGGGTGAAGCCGTGGATGGCGGCAGAAGTGCACCACCTTAGTCTTGGCCAAAGAAAAGCGAAACCTGTGCGCTTCGGCATAGCGAGAGACGCGGTTCAATGCCTGTTGGAGTCGGCGCTCCAGAGTTGGCATCTGGGCCGCGCCAAAAGAGATCGAAAGGTCGTCCACGTAGAGCGTAGCGAGAACATCTTCCGGCAGCACCGAGGTGATGCCGTTGATGCTCAGGGCAAAGAGTGTGACACTGAGGACACTTCCCTGCGGGACACCCTCTTCCTGCTCCTTTGGGCCGGAGAGGGCTCCCCCCACCCGTACGCGGAATCGACGATCTCGCAAAAATTCAGATATAAACATTGGGAGGCGTCCCCTCGCCCCCATCGTGTGGAGAGTCTCCATGATACCGTATCGCCATGCGGTATCATAGGCTTTCTCCAGATCAAAAAACACCGTGGCGTAGTGCTGTCTACGAAGGAAAGCCTCGCAGACGGCATTTTCCAGTCGGAGCAGAGCATCCGACGTGGAGTGGAACTTACGGAAGCCGCACTGTGCAGAAGACAGATGGCCTCCGCTGTCCAGGAAATAGGCTAATCTAACATTTACCAATTTCTCCATCAACTTGCACACGCAAGAGGTTAGAGAGATTGGGCGGAAACCGGTCGGAGTAGAGTGATCTCTCCCCGGCTTGCGAAAGGCGAGCACAGTAGCGATTCGCCAGGAGTCTGGGAGGAGACCTTCCACCCAGATCCTGTTGAACAAATCTAATAGAAAGGCCATGCCTCGCTCACCCAGGTGTCGAAGCATGGCGTACGGGACATCGTCCGGACCATGGGCGGTGTCCGCGCACGAAGCGAGAGCGGAACGCAACTCACTCACAGTAAACTTGTCGTTGAAGGGTTCTCCGCCTCTGGAGGTAAAGTCCAGCCGGCGGCCTTCCGCGACATCACGACGTGCATTGAATGCTGGCGGAGCAGCATCACGGCTAGAGAATGCGGAAAAAGCGGTCGCTAAGGATTCCGCCACGGACGCGGGGTCCGAGATTGCGGTCCCATTCTCCTGGAGAACGGGAGGGGGGTCCTGCGAGAACTTGCCCCGAATCCTTTTGACTCGCTTCCACACCTCAGCTAAAGGGGTCTTCCCGTTAAGTGAAGACACGTATGCCCGCCAAGAAGAGCGGCGGGCGTGCTTCGAAGTATACCGGAACCTAGCCCTAGCCCGACGAAATTCAGCGACGGTGAAATCGTTCGGGCGGCGCTTATAGCGCATGTAGGCATAACGCTTCTGTTTGAGGGCCGTCTCACACTCGGCCGACCACCATGGGAGTGGTCGGCGTGCAAAACGGCCAGACGTCCTAGGAATAGTAGTCAGGCCCACGGCGATGAGGTTGCCGGAGAAGAACTCGACGGCCTCATCTACCGACCTAAACTCCTTGACTGAGATAGAGAATTCAGTCATTTCCTGAAATGCAGGCCACCGCGCCCGCGCCAAGCACCACCGAGGTGGTCTCTCAGGCGGCAGTTGCCCTGAAAATGATATTTGAATGGGAAAGTGATCACTACCATGGAGGTCATCGACCACCCCCCAATCAAAATCAGGCTGTGCATCCGAAGAGCACAAAGATAGGTCAAGGCAAGAAAATGAAGCGGTTCTCGGACAGTGATGCGTAAACTCATCCACGTTTAGGACACCCATCTCAAGCTCTTCGATCAGATCGGCAAGGACTTGTCCCCTGGGATTTATGGTGTAATCTCCCCAGAGAGGATGCCTGCCGTTCAGATCTCCAAGCAAGAGATAGGGCCTCGGCAACCGTGCCACGACGCGGCGAAAGTCCCCCGCGTCGAAGTCAGCTGACGGTGGAATGTACGCAGAAATGATAGTATACCTCCTATCCAGGTGCAGCTGCACAGCCACTGCCTGAAAGGAGGTATCTAAAGAGAAAGGAAGAACGGAGACATCATGCCGGGTGTAAACCGCGCATCCCCCAGCCCGGCCGTCCCGCGGTGGTTGGGTCGCAAGACCCTTATACCCCGGGAGGGCAGGCAGGGGGCACGCGCCTAGCATGGTCTCCTGCAAAAGAATAGCTAACGGGGAACGGGATGAGGCGAGCCTCCGCAGCTCCTCCCAGTTGGCCCGGAGTCCACGGCAATTCCATTGAAGGAATATGCCCTCCAGGCCTAGCTCGGAGGAGACGCGGGGGCCCTCCTCGAATTAAAGACCCTCACGGGAATGGCCGTACGCTTCCCGGGGGCAGAACCCCGGGCGCTGTTGGCCGGACAAAGCGCTGAAGGCGCTGTCGCCTTCGAGGACTTATTGGGGGAGGTTGGGCTCGCCATGCGAGTCTTTTCCTCCCTCCGCCTCGAAACTTTAGGCGGGCGTTGCGGCTTCGGAGGCGGGGGGCCCTCTTTTCGAGGAACCACCGTCTCCGAGCCACTCGCTCCACCTCGGGGCGTGGGCAAAGGGGCCGAAGCTCCTTTGTTGCTGTCCTCCTTTCGGGGAACAGCTTTAGGAACCCCGGAAGATGGCCTAGCGACCATCTTCAGGGGTGTTGCCTCCTGTGAGTCTAACGACTCGGTGGAGGCGCGTGGCCGTTTCGCTTTACGCGAAACGGTCACGCTGGGGGAAGAGGGGGGAGCCCTGGTTTTAGCCGGGGCAGGGTATGAACCCTTTTTGCCGCCAGCTTTACCAGGGGAGCGCCCAGGTTGGGTAGAGCCCACAGAAGGGCTCCGAATGGGCGCGGAAACAACCGTGCTCGTTGGCCTGGATGGGCCAGGAGCAGAGGGTGCCTTTCTAACTATTGAGGCATATGACGTCCCAGGCAGAGCCGGGCGCGCCAGGACCAAGTCCTTTGCCTCGCGGAATGAGAGTCGATCCTGGGCCTGAACGGCCAGGATTTCTTTCTCAAGGAGATATGCACCAAATTGCTTCGAAGAAGCAGGGTGCGGCTCTCCGCAATTGACACACTTGGCCACACACGATTTGCACTTATCGTGTGCGACCTTGGAGCAATTTACACAGACTTCGGGTGACCCCGATTTTGCACGTCTACATGATCGATTCGTATGGCCGAAGCGGTGGCAGTAATAGCACCGCCGCGGCAGTGGCACGAATGCCTTCACGCGGTAGCGGTACCAACCGGCACGCACCGACTCAGGGAGCTTGTCACAGTCGAACGTGACGAAGAGTGTAGGGGTGGGTCTCGAGGCCCCTCCCTGTTTTCTCATCACACGTTCGACCTTGACCGCCCCATGGTCGGCCAGCTCTAGGGTGATGTCCTCAATGGAGTAGTCAACGAGTTCCCTCGCATAAACTACTCCTTTCACAAAGTTCATGGTAGAGTGCGGCGTCACACTCACCGGGGTGCCATGAAGTGTCCGAAGAGCACTTATCTTGGCCGCCTCGGCGGGATTCGCCGCATTCGCCAGAAGGCTCCCGTCCGAGAAACGGGTTACCTTCGGCTCTCTACCAATTGCACTAGCTAATCCTCTCCTCTGATGGATCATGTTGCCCTTGGACAACATGGTGCCATCAGTGGAGCGAATAACGAGGAAGCGTTTGAAGCCAGCGGGCTCGAAAACGCCAGGTAACCTCTGAATCAGGGGCCCCGATGTCATCGAGGCTCCGCCCTGTGCATTCTTGGTCTTAGTCGTAGTCATGGGCTCCGCACACGAGGGGGTAGAGGGGCCGGATGTGCCGATCTTGGCTTGGTCGCCTACCAAAGTGGCAGCAGACCCATCCGTCCCCGCAGCCCCCGCGGATGGAGAGGAGCCCCGAGTCTTCTTCGTCTTTTGAGTCTTTTTAGTCTTTTTCTTTTTAGGAGAGGAGGGCGGGGAATGAACCCGCTTTTCACCTCCGCCGGCAGAAGTCCCCAGGCCAGATGGACCAGCCTCAGCCAGGTCCCTCTCCGAAATGGAGAAGGTCCTGGTTGTCGTAGGGGCACCTGTCGGAGGAGATCCCTCCCCTCCTTCTACTGCCTCGGAGCCCTCAGCCATTTGAGGAGGACCTTGCATAGGGGCGGATTCGGGTTCGGTGCTTGGCGCCGAGCCCGAATTCCCCCCCATGGAAGGCCCTACCGTCTGGGGCTGGGTCTCCTCAAGGACCATGTCTATCACAGGAGGGGCCTCCAGTTGGCCATCCCCTCCCAGGACATCGCAGGTCCCCTTGGCAGTATTGTCACTAGTCAGGTGGTGTGGGGAGGCACAGGCCTTGACCCCAGCAAGGTTCAAAATTCTTGCCAGCAGGTCTTTTGAGGGAAGCGACCGAAGGGGCCTGGCTTCCCTCTCCCCCCTAAGGGGGTTTGCCCTACCGAGCCGCTTGCACGAGGGGCGGTCGGCAATGGGCTGCCTGCTGGCTTTCTTGGCAGTCCCCTTAGAAAGCAAAGGAGGGACTGCCGCTGGAGATAGGGAGGTGCCCGAAAGCACCTCCAGAGAAGGGGGTGAGGGGGAGTCCCCTACACCCGTAGGCGTAGGAGAGGAGTAAGCCTCCTCTCCGGTTAAAGAATTATGGAGGGTCCCTTGCGCAAGCACAAGGGGGGGGACCTCCATTTTCTCGGTGGAGCTGCCCGAGGGCGGCTCCGTAGATGTTTTGGGGGAAGTTGGGGGTTGGGGTTTTTGTTTTTTTTCATACATGGGCATGGTGACCCTCTTTTGATTACGGGACGCAATAGCTCATCACCTCTCGCAGTTGCCCGCACTGCGAGAGGTGCTTACAAGCCCGGCAGAGCCAGGCGCCGCCATTCGGGACCACCCCTCCCGCCTGGTGGCCTGGCAGTCCTTCGGCATGGCGGCTCCACCTTGGACACGGCGTAAAAAATATAGGTTGTGAAGAGGAGAGGAAAAGGGATGTGAGGAAGATGTGGGTGGGGATGAAGCAGGTTGTTAAAAAAAACCCATCCCGAACCGGAGCTGAGGGGTTAGGGAACAATGTCCCCTCCCCCCCTCAGCCCCGATCCGGGGTGGTTGGCTTGAGAAGAAGGTCAGCATTCTACCCTGTGAAATTAGAGGCTGACCAGAGAAAGTTGTGGGAGAGGTTGTATGAAAAGCGACGAGGTAGGGGAGAAATCGGGCTATCTGAAGGAAGGAAGAGAGGCTAAGCTGGGGCCGGACGGAGCGCTGGATCCCGTCAGCACGGCGGCCAGGATGGCAAATCGCCGCGCCCCTTACGGGGCCGACTTTGCACATCTACATGAGCGATTCGTATGGCCGAAGCGGTGACAGTAATAGCACCGCCGCGGCAGTGGCACGAATACCTTCACGCGGTAGCGGTACCAACCGGCACGCACCGACTCAGGGAGCTTGTCACTGTCGAACGTGAAGAAGAGTGTAGGGGTGGGTCTCGAAGCCCCTCCCTGTTTTCTCATCACACGTTCGACCTTGACCGCCTCATGGTCGGCCAGCTCTAGGGTGATGTCCTCAATGGAGTAGTCAACGAGTTCCCTCGCATAAACTACTCCTTTCACAAAGTTCATGGTAGAGTGCGGCGTCACACTCACCGGGGTGCCATGAAGTGTCCGAAGAGCACTTATCTTGGCCGCCTCGGCGGGATTCGCCGCATTCGCCAGAAGGCTGCCGTCCGAGAAACGGGTCACCTTCGGCTCTCTACCAATTGCACTAGCTAATCCTCTCCTCTGATGGATCATGTTGCCCTTGGACAACATGGTGCCATCAGTGGAGCGAATAACGAGGAAGCGTTTGAAGCCAGCGGGCTCGAAAACGCCAGGTAACCTCTGAATCAGGGGCCCCGATGTCATCGAGGCTCCGCCCTGTGCACTTTTGGTGTTAGTCTTGGTCAGGGGCTCTGCACACGAGGGGGTAGAGGGGCCGGATGTGCCGATCTTGGCTTGGTCGCCTACCAAAGTGGTAGCAGACCCATCCGTCCCCGCAGCCCCCGCGGGTGGAGAGGAGCCCCGAGTCTTTTTCGTCTTTTTTGTCTTTTTCTTTTTTGGAGAGGAGGGCGGGGAATGAACCCGCTTTTCACCTCCGCTGGCAGAAGCCCCCAGGCCAGATGGACCGGCCTCAGCCAGGTCCCTCTCCGAAATGGAGAAGGTCCTGGTTGTCGTGGGGGCTCCTGTCGGAGGATATCCCTCCCCTCCTTTTACTGCCTCAGGGCCCTCAGCCATTTGAGGAGGACCTTGCATAGGGGCAGATTCGGGTTTGGTGCTTGGCGCCGAGCCCAAATTCCCCCCCATGGAAGGCCCTACCGTCTGAGGCTGGGTCTCCTCAAGGACCATGTCTATCACAGGAGGGGCCTCCAGTTGGCCATCCCCTCCCAGGACATCGCAGGTCCCCTTGGCAGTGTCGCCAGTCTTGTGTGGGGAGGCACAGGCCTTGACCCCAGCAAGGTTTAAAATTCTTGCCAGCAGGTCTTTTGAGGGAAGCGACCGAAGGGGCCTGGCTTCCCTCTCCCCCCTAAGGGGGTTTGCCCTACCGAGCCGCTTTGATGGGGAGCGGCTGGCTAAGGGCTGCCTGCTGGCTTTCTTGGCAGTCCCCTTGGAAAGAAAAGAGGGGACTGCCGCTGGGAAAAGGGAGGTGCCCAAAAGCACCTCCAGAGAAGGGGGTGAGGGGGAGTCCCCTGCACCCGTAGGCGAAGGAGAGGAGTAAGCCTCCTCTCCGGTTAAAGAAATATGGAGGGTCCCCTGTGCAAGCACAGGGGGGGAATCTCCATTTTTTTGCTGGAGCTGCCCGAGGGCGGCTCCGTCGATGGAACAGGGGAAGTTGAGGGTTGGGTTTGTTTTTTTTTTATCTTCATCATTGGGCATGGTGACCCTTTTTTAAACACAGGATGTAAAAAATATAGATTGTGAAGAGGAGAGGAAAAGGGATGTGTGGAAGGTATGGGTGGGGATGAAGCAGGTTGTTAAAAACCAGCCACCCCAGACCGGAGCTCAGGGGTTAGGGAACTTTGTCCCCCACCCCATCAGCCCCGATGCGGGACGGTTGGCTGAAAGGAAGGTCAGCATCTACCCTGTGAAATTAGAGGCTGACCAGAGAAAGTTGTGGGAGAGGTTGTGTGAAAAGAGAGGAAACAAGTATTTTGAAGGAAGGAAGAGAGGCTAAGCTGGGGCCGGACGGAGCGCTGGATCCCGTCAGCACGGCGGCCAGGATGGCAAATCGCCGCGCCCCTTACGGGGGGAAGATCACAACAATCAGGAAGCAATCTCCTGGGCCGGGGGGAGGTCCCGGCCCACTCAGATCCTGTCGAACAAATCTAACAGAAAGGCCATGCCTCGCTCACCCAGGTGTCGAAGCATGGCGTACGGGACATCGTCCGGACCATGGGAGCTGTCGGCGCACGAAGCAAGAGCGGAGCGCAACTCACTCACAGTAAAACTGTCGTTGAAAGGTCCTCGGCCTCTGGAGGTAAAGTCCAGCCGGCGGCCTTCCGCGACATCACGACGTGCATTGAATGCTGGCGGAGCAGCAGCCCGGCTAGAGAATGCGGAGAAAGCGGTCGCGAAGGATTCCGCCACGGACACGCGGGGTCCGAGATTGCGATCCCATTCTCCTGGTGAACTTGCCCCGAATCCTTTTGACTCGCTTCCACACCTCTGCTAGCGGGGTCTTCCCGTTAAGTGAAGACACGTATGCCCTCCAAGAAGAGCGGCGGGCGTGCCCCGAAATATACCGGAACCTAGCCCTAGCCCGACGAAGTTCACCGACTGTGAAATCGTTCGGGCGGCGCTTATAGCGCATGTAGGCATAACGCTTCTGTTTGAGGGCCGTCTCACACTCTGCTGACCGCCACGGGAGTGGTCGGCGTGCAAAACGGCCAGACGTTCTGGGAATAGTAGTCAGGCCCACGGCGATAAGGCTACCGGAGAAGAACTCAACGGCCTCATCTACCGACCTAAACTCCTCGACTGAGATAGAGAATTCAGTCATTTCCTGAAATGCTGGCCACCACGCCAAGCACCACCGAGGTGGGCTCTCAGGCGGCAGTTGCCCTGGAAATGATATTTGAATGGGAAAGTGATCACTACCATGGAGGTCATCGACCACCCCCCAATCAAGATAAGGCTGTGCATCCGAAGAGCAGAAGGATAGATCAAAGCAAGAAAATGAAGCAGTTCTCGGGCAGTGATGCGTAAACTCATCCACATTTAGGACATCCATCTCAAGCTCTTCGATCAGATCGGCAAGGACTTGTCCCCTGGGAATTATTGAGTAATCCCCCCAGAGAGGATGTCTGCTGTTCAGATCTCCAAGCAAGAGAAAGGGCCTCGGAAACCGTGCCACGACGCGGCGGAAGTCCCCTGTGTCGAAGTCAGCTGACGGTGGAATGTACGCAGAAATGATAGTATACCTCCTATCCAGGTGAAGCTGCACAGCCACTGCCTGAAAGGAGGTATCTAAAGTGAAAGGAAGAACGGAGACATCTTGCCGGGTGTAAACCGCGCATCTCCAAGCCCGGCCCTCTCGTGGAGGTGGGGTCGCAAAACCCTTATACCCCGGGAGGGCGGGCAGGGGGCACGCGCCTAGCATGGTCTCATGCAGAAAAATAGCTAACTGGGAACGGGACGAGACGAGCCTCCGCAGCTCTTCCCAGTTGGCCCAGAGTCTGTGGCAATTCCATTGAAGGAATATGCCCTCCAAGCCTAGCTCGGGGGAGACGCGGGGGCCCTCTTCGAACAGAAGACCCTCATGGGAATGGCCGTCCGCTTCCCGGAGGCAGAACCCCGGGCGTCGTTGGCTGGACAAAGCGCTGCAGGCGCTGTCGCCTTCGATGACTTATTGAGGGAGGTTAGGCTCGCCATGCGAGTCTTTTCCTACTTCCTCCTCGAAACCTTAGGCGGGCGTTGCGGCTTCAGAGGCGAAGGGAGGCCCTCTTTTCGAGGAACCACCGTCTCCGAGCCACTCAGCCCACCACTAGGCGTGGGCGTAGGAGCCGAAGCTCCTTTGTTGCTGTCCTCCTTTCGGGGGACAGCTTTAGGAACCCCGCAAGATGGCCTGGCGACCAACTTCAGGGGTGTTGCCTCCTGTGAATCTAACGACTCGGTGGAGGCGCATGGCCGGAGGCGCTGGGGGAAGGGGGAGAGCCCTCGTTTTAGCCGGGGATGGATGTGAACCCTTTTTGCCGCCAGCTTTACCAGGGGAGCGCCCGGGTTGAGTAGAACCCAAAGAAGGTCTCCGAATGGGCGCGGAAACAACAGTGCTCATTGAACAGGATGGGCCAGGAGCAGAGGGTGGCTTTCTAACTATTGAGGCATAAGACGCCCCAGGCAGAGCCGGGCGCGCCAGGACCAAGTCCTTAGCCTCGTGGAATGAGAGTCGATCCTGGGCCTGAACAGCCAGGATTTCTTTCTCAAGGAGATATGCACCACATTGCTTCGAAGAAGCAGGGTGCGGCTCTCCGCAATTGACACACTTGGCCACACACGATTTGGACTTATCGTGTGCGACCTTGGAGCAATTTACACAGACTTCGGGTGACCCCGATTTTGCACGTCTACATGAGCGATTCGTGTGGCCGAAGCGGTGACAGTAATAGCACCGCCGCGGCAGTGGCACGAATGCCTTCACGCGGTACCAACCGGCACGCACCGACTCAGGGAGCTTGTCACAGTCGAACGTGACGAAGAGTGTAGGGGTGGGTCTCGAGGCCCCTCCCTGTTTTCTCATCACACGTTCGACCTTGACCGCCCCATGGTCGGCCAGCTCTAGGGTGATGTCCTCAATGGAGTAGTGAATGAGTTCCCTCCAATAAACTACTACTTTCACAAAGTTCATGGTAAAGTGTGGCGTCACATTCACTGGGGTGCCATCGAGTGTCCAAAGAGCACTTATCTTGGCCGCCTCGGAGGGATCCGCCGCATTCGCCAGAAGGCTCCCGTCCGACAATCGGGTCACCTTTGGCTCTCTAACAATTATACTAGCTAATGATCTCCTCTGATGGATCATGTTGCCCTTGGCCAACATGCTGCCATCAGCGGGCTCGAAAACGCCAGGTAGCCTTTGAATATGGGGCCCCGAAGTTATCGAGGCTCCGCCCTGAGCTCCTTTCATCTTAGTCATAGTCAGGGGCTCCGCACCCGGGGGGAGGGGGGGCAGAGGGGCCGGATGTGCTGATCTTGGCTTGGTTGCTTACCAAAGTGGCAGCAGACCCATCCTTCCCAGCAGCCCCCGTGGATGGAGAGGAGCCCCCCCCCCCCCGAGTCTTTTTCGTTTCTGGAGAGGAGGGCGGCAGGGAATGAACTCGCTTCTCACCTCTGCTAGCAGGAACCCCTAGGCCAGATGGACTGGCCTCAGCTAGGTCCTTCTGCGAAATGGAGAAGGTCCTGGCAGTCGTAGGGGCACCGGTCGGAGGAGATCCCTCCCCTCCTTGTACTGCCTCGAAAACCCTAGCCGTTTGAGGAGGACCTTGCATAGGGGCGGATTCGGGTTCAGTGCTTGGGGCTGAGCCCGGATTCCTCCCCATGGAAGGCCCTACCGTCTGAGGCTGGGTTGCCTCAAGGACCATGTCTATCTCAGTGGGGGCCTCCAGTTGGCCATCCTCCCCAGGACATCGCAGGTCCCGTTTACATCATTGTCACTAGTCAGGTGTGGGAGGCACAGGCCTTGACCCCAGCAAGGTTCAATATTCTTGCCAGCAGGTCCTTTGAGGGAAGCGACCGAAGGGGCCTGGCTTCCCACTCCCCCCTAAGGGGGTTTGTCCTATCGAGCCACTTCAATGGGGAGCGGTCGGCTATGGGCTGCCTGCTGCCTGCTGGCTTTCTTGGCAGTCCCCTTCGAAAGAAAAGGAGGGACTGCCGCTGGAAACAGGAAGGTGCCCGAAAGCACCTCCAGAGAAGGGGGTGAAGGGGAGTCCCCTACACCCGTAGGGATAGGAGGAGTAAGCCTCCTCTCCAGTTAGAGAAGTTTGGAGGGTCCCCTGCGCAAGCACAGAGGGGGGAAACTCCATTTTTCTTGTGGAGCTGCCTGAGGGCAGCTCCAACGATAGAACTGAGGAAATTATGGGGAGATTTTTTACTTCTTCATCATTGGGCATGGTGACCCTCTTTTAATTACGAGATGCAATAGCTCCTCACCCCTCGCAGTAGCCCACCCTGCAAGGGGTGCGTACTGGCCTGGCAGAGCCAGGTGCCGCCATTCAGGACCACCCTCTCCCGCCTGGTGACCTGGCAGCTCCACCTTGGACACGGCGTAAAAATATAGATTGTGAAGTGAGAAGAAAAGGGGATGTGAGGAAGGTATGGGTTGGGATGAAGCAGGTTGTTAAAAACCAAACTACCCCAGACCGGAGCTCAGGGGTTAGGGAACATTGTCCCCTCCCGCCTCAGCCCCAATCCGGGACGGTTGGCTGAAAAGAAGGTCAGCATCTACCCTGTGAAATTAGAAGCTGACCAGAGAAAGTTGTGAGAGAGGTTGTAGGGGAAGTGAGGAAATAGGGAAGAAATACAGGCTATCTGAAGGAAGGAAGAGAGGCTAAGCTGGGGCCGGACGGAGCGCTGGATCCCGTTAGCACGGCGGCCAGGATGGCAAATCGCCGTGCCCCTTATGGGGAGTAGCGATACCAACCGTCACGCACCAACTCAGGGAGCTTGTCACAGTCAAAAGTGACATAGAGTGTAGGGGTGGGTCTCGAGGCCCTCCTTGTTTTCTCATTACACATTCAACCTTGACTGCCACATGGTGAAGCTCATGGTAGAGTGCAGGATCACACTCACAGGTGTGCCATCAAGTGTCCGAAGGGTACTAATCATGGCCACCTTGGAGGGATTTGATGCATTCACCAAAAGGCTCCTGTCCGAGAAAGGGGTCACCTTCGGCTCTCTACCAATCACACTAGCTAAGCTCTCCTTTGATGGATCATGCTGCCCTTAGCTAACATGCTGCCATCAGTGGAGTGAATAACCAGGAAGCGTTTGAAGCCAGCGGGCTAAAAAATGCCAGGTAGTCTCTGAATGAGGGACCCTGATATAATTGAGGGTTCGTTCTGCGCACTAGCATGTTTCGTCTTAGTCAGGGGCTCCAACCCGGGGGACAGAGGGCCCGTATGTGCCAATCTTGGTTTGGTCACTTACCGAAGTGATAGCATACCCATCCGTCCCTACAGATGGCGAGGAGCCCAGAGTCTTTTTTTTTCTTTTTAGGAGATGAGGGCAGGGAATGAACCCACTTCTCCCCTGCACTGCAGGAGCCCCCAGGCCGGATGGACCAGCCTCAGCAAGGTCCTTCTCCAAGATGGAGAAGGTCCTGGCAGTCGCAGGGGCACCAGACGGAGTAAGAGATCCCTCCCCTCCTAGTACTGCATTGGAGACCCGAGCAGTTTGAGGAGGACCTTACATAGGGGCAGACTCAAGTTCGGTGATTGGTGCCGAGCCTGGATTCGGCCCCATGGAAGGCTCTACAGTCTGAGTCTTGGTTGCCTCAAGGACCATGTTTATCTCTGGGGGGGGCCTCTATGTGGCGCCCCCCCCCCAGGACATCCCAGGTCCCATTGGGAGTGGTCTCTCTAGTAGGGTTAGGGGAGGGGGGGCATGTGCCTTGACCCCCGCTAGGTTTAAGATTTGAGCCAGCAGGTCTTTTGAGGGAAGCAATTGATGGGGCATCTTCCCTCTCCCCCTAAAGGGGTTTGCCCTACCGAGCCGCTTCAATGGGGAGCGGTCGGCAATGGGCTGCCTGCTGGCTTTCTTGGCAGTCCTCTTGGAAAGTAAAGGGGGGATGCTGCTGGAAAGAGGGAGGCGCCTGAAGGCACCTCCAGACAAGAGGGTGAGGGGGAGTCCCCTACATTCGTAGGCGAAGGAGAGGAGTAAGCCTCCTCTCCAGTTAAAGAGATTTGGAGGGTCCTCTGCAAGAGCACAGTGGGGAAGAACCTCCATTTTTTCTGTGGAGCTGCCCGAAGGCGGCCCCATCGATCAGGAGAGGGAAATGGGAAGTTTTATTTTTGGGTTTTTCATCATCGGCATGGGGACCCTATTCTTTCTGCGGGAAGCAAACGCTATCACTCCTCGTAGTGACCCACTTTGCAAGGGGTGTGTACAGGCTGGCAGAGCCAGGTACTGCCATTTAAGGCCACCCCTCCTGCCTGGTGACCCGGCGGCCCTTCAGCATGGCTGCTCCACCTTGGGCACGGAGTAAAATTGATAGAGTGTCAAGTGAGAAGGAAAGGGGATGTGAGGAAGGTATGGGTTGAGATGAAGCAGGTTGTTAAAAACCCACAATCCCAAACCGGAGCTCAGGGGTTAAGGAACATTATCCCCTCCCCCCTCAGCCACGATCCGGGATAGTTAGCTGAGAAGGAGGTGAGAAGGTGTGAAAATAGAGGCTGACCAGAGAAAGTTGTGAGTGAGGTTGTAGGGGAAGTGAGGAAGTAGGAGAGAAATACAGGCTGCCTGAAAGAAGAAGAGGCTAAGCTGGGGCTGGACAGGGTGCTGAGTCCCATCAGCACGGCAGCCAAGAAGGACGACGTGTATTTTTAAACTCTAACACTTTGTAGAGCAAGCTCTGTTTTTTAAACTCTAGCCACTCTGTAGAGCAAGGCTATGTTTTTTCAACTCTAGCCACTCTGTAGAGCAAGGCTGTTTTTTTAAATTCTAGCTAACTTGTAAAGGAAGGCTGTGTTGTTTTCTAAACTCTAGCCACTCTGTAGAGCAAGGCTGTTTTTAAAACTTTAGCTACTCTGTATAGCAAGGGTGTGTTTTTTACACTCTAGCCACTCTGTAGATCAAGGCAGTGTATTTTTAAACTCTAGCCACTCTGTGGAACAAGGCTGTTTTAAAACTCTAGCCACTCTGTAGAGCAAGGCTGTGTTTTTTACACTCTAGCCACTCTGTAGAGCAAGGCTGTATTATTTAAACTCTAGCTACTCTGTAGAGCAAGGCTATGTTTTTTAAACTCTAGCTAACCTGTAGAACAAGGGTATATTTTTTTAAACTCTAGCCACTCTGTAGAGAAAGGTTGTTTTTAAAACTCTAGCCACTTTATAGAGCAAGGTTGTTTTTTAAACTCTACAGTGGCAGCAACAAAAAAAGTGACATGTGACAATTCGGGGAAAATGAAACAGAAAAATGTAACTTACATATTTTATTATGAATATTTCGCGAAAGTTAATACTTGGTCATGTTGCCTTTGCACTTGATGACCATTCTGAGTCGATTGGGCATTGATTCAGCGAGGTTTGCCAAGTAGGTGGGGTCGATCGTAACCCAGATCTTCTTCAGTGATTCTATCAGGTCCTTGATGATGCCGGGTGTTGTCTCTTGAACTTTGGTTTTCATGAGATTCCAAGCATTCTCAATATGATTTAGGTCCTGGGAATGACTAGGCCACTCCAAATTACTATTATTATTATCATTGAAGAACCTTTTTACTAACTGGGACCTGTGAGCAGGGGCACCATCATGCCTTAAAAATTTACACTGAAGAATTTCCCAACATGGCATCATGTGCTGCCTCAAAACTTCAAGATAGTTAGTCCCCCTCATGGTTACATTCTTGGGAAGGAAGTACAGACCTCCTCTGCCCTTGTTTCCACTAAAGGAACCCCACACCATCACACTATCAGGGTGCTTCACAGTTTTCACAGTATATTTTGGGTCATACCGGGACACATTGCTGGGACAAGCACGATCTTTGACTCTCCTCTGACCAGCCTAAAGGTGCTCTCATCTCTGAACATGACCTTCCTCCAATGAGCAGCTGTCCAATGTTTATAGGTCTTGCAAAAATTGGGCCTTTTCATCTTCATAGCCTTGGTAAGAAGTGGCTTCTTGGCAGCGCGGCGAGCCGGTAGGCCTAGATCCTTCTTTAAGCGATGATGGATGGTCCTGAGGGCGACATTCTGGAGGAGGTCTGGGTGTTTTTTTCTTGATTGGAGCGGAGGTTACAGAAGGGTCTGACATCACTTCACGCCTTAGGATATTATCAGTCCTTGGAGATATCTTCCTAGCTGCACCAATGCCCTCCTTCCTCTTTTGTATGTTACCTGGTGGCAATAACTCAGCTGCCCGTTTAGGCGATAAATCGTATTTCTTGAGGTTCCTAAATCTGCTGATACATCAATAAAAGACTTTCCTTGCTCTAATAGGGTCAAGGCGCAGCTTTTCTCTGTCATATAAAGCTTTTACTGCCCCATTGTATCCACTTGCACAGAAGTTATAGCACGTCAAATGTAGGCACGAATGCAGGAAATCAGCACGCTGGAGCGTTGTACACTAAAACCTCACTGTACGAGCTCAAACGAGACAGTGAGTTCCAATAAAGCGCAGTTCTGTTGTCTTAGCTCAGGAGAGTCATCCACTCGCGGCATAAGCCCTGCCCCTTTTCATTGGCTTGTTGGCAAGTAAAATCGTGAAAGCGATTTTGTGTATCGATTTCTGTTGCCAATATTCAATGTCACTTTTTTTGTTGCCGCCACTGTAGCTACCCTGTATAGGAAGGCTTTGTTGTATTTTGTAAACTCTAGCCACTCTGTAGAACAAAGCTGTTTTTAAAACTCTAGCCACCCTGTAGGAAAGGAGAAAAAAGTTGAGTAGTCAGGCAAGTTGATATGATGAGACCACCCCACTTGGACACAATCCTGGTGTGGGAATGCCGCATACTTGAATATCATTTTAATTACCCGAAAAAATATTCTATTGATCTAACTTAAAATTTATTAATAGCCTTCTACATATTTAGAATTATGATTGGAAATATTTGCTTGTTGCTCAAAATTATTTCTTAACTAATAAAAATTATTACGTTTTAGTTATCAATTTAGTCATACCATTTAATAGAAAATGTTGCCTCTATTATGGATAATATTTTTATATCAAAGAATTTTTAAATTTCATTAAAAAAAATATTAATTATTTATCACCTAGCACGCTCCATCTTTTTGGCAGAATAGGTTTTTTCATTCATCTGCTTTAAATAACATACTAACTTAAGGCATTTCCTCATTTTAATTGGATGAAAAATAAAAAACATAAGGTATATTGAACCAAAAGAAGGAAGAGTCATCAATAACCAGACATTTATACATGTGTGAACCATAAATAAGCCTTTTTTGTGGTTGCCTTGTGGTGTCGTGAGAATTAGTCAAGTTACTCTCATTCATAAATCTTGGTTTATAAACAAAGAAGGACTGAAATTAATCACTAACATAAGAGTTTGAAAAAAAAATTGACAAATTATCATAATAATCAGGGAGAATACGAGTCTAAATGTGAAAGGCCACAAAATGTCAATGGGCGATTACATAGCACTGAAACGGCGACCTTGAAAGGCCTTAGGGTGACTAATGGGTTAATAATTTTTATGTTAAATCAATAGAATAATTTTTTTCAATTAAAATGATATATTAGTTAATTTATATATAAAAAAATTAAGTATTTTATTTTATTATTTTCCCTAAAGATGTAACAATGCTAATTTCACACACAGCAATTCTAAGCAAATTTATTTGGCACTTTAACCCTTGATGCCCGTATGTGACAAATTTGTCAAATAGAAAAGCTTATAGTTAGAGAAATTACATGTGTGGAGTCTAGCAAGCCAGTGTGACGAGTAAAACACGTTATATTTAGGTTCACACAAGGGTTGCATCAGATTTGTGCACCATTTTCCACTAACTATTTACTAATTAATAGAAAGGATAAATGTACTCATATTTAATGTTTTTCATTTTTTTAAATTAATTCAGGGCATAAAGGGTTAAAAACAATTACAAGCACATCCCTTTCCCCAAGGCATACTCAATTACAAGAGGGATGCTTGCTACCTACAGGGGACTGATGGTGCAACCAACAAATAAAATCCTGCTTCCTCCAGAAACTCCCCTACTCTATAGCCAGGATCACATAAACTCATCCTGAGTAGAAAGGACAAGCATTAGTGAATCTGCACATCATTGTATTGAGACAGGTAGCATGCATAAAGTTCTTCAGAATGGAACATTCAATGAGAATGTGTCAAAGAGTCTGGGGCATCAAACATTCATCACAAGGCTTTATGGGAGAGATACATCTGGTAGTGCTGCATCCTGTGAGTGTATCCAATCCAGAGATGACAAAAAACTACCTGGTACCATTGAGAAATATGTCCACGGGAAGAGTCACAGCACAATGATGCATAGCTTCAGGTTCCCAGAAGCCACCCCCCCCATCTTATTTGCCATGCAGCTATAAAAACTGTCTTGATCCATACCATGTAGTTAATGTGGGGAAGAGCAAAATGCCAGTGTGGTGCTCAGACTGCAACCAGCATAGTTTCCTCATCAGCGCACTCATTCATAGCAACCTCTACATGTTCAGGGATCCAGCAGAAAAAAAAAACAACTACAACATCCCACCCTAGACTGCAACCAGCTGTGGCTTCATGGATACTGCATATAAGGAGGTGCAGAGATTCCAATTTCCCAAGGGCACTCAGTGCACCCTGTGAGTCACTATGCATGACAAAATGGTCAATGCACTGAGCACAGTGAATAAATACTCTTCCTAAGGGAGTTAATTGCAACCAGCTGGGCAGGGAAGATGGATGCAGCGCTAGAAAGGGCCTTACCAGCTTCAAATAAGGAGAGAAAGCATAGTAACCAACTGCCTTTTCCCAGGCATCTACCTACCCTAAGGAGGCTATAATTCAGAACATGCAGAAGGCACATCACCAACCTGATGCCAGTATGGTTGATCAAGTCCAACTTCCAAAAAGGTCCAACTGCAGAGAAGTCACATCTGGAAGTGCTGAATACAACAGAATGAAGAAATGTTTGTGGTACAGCTACAAGAGAGCCTAAGGCCATGAATGTGTGCCTCCCAAGCAAAGTCTTGTTCAAT
This sequence comes from Ceratothoa steindachneri, assembly GCA_963969495.1. NCBI lineage: Eukaryota > Metazoa > Arthropoda > Malacostraca > Isopoda > Cymothoidae > Ceratothoa > Ceratothoa steindachneri. Next base: position 133,392,605 of record OZ018329.1, on the reverse strand, counting down.
ATAAGACCAAAGAAATGGTGCGACTATACTACATCCAGGTGAGCCACATTTAGGGACACATCAAGGTCAGAATGAAGCCATGAATGGCAGAAGTACTTCACCTTAGACTTTGCCAAAGAAAAACCCCTTGCATAGCAAGGGATGCAATTCAGACACAGTTTGATCCAGTCAGTGCTCCAAGGTAGACACCTAGGCCACACCAAAAGGTGTCTACATAAAGTAGAGTGAGAAAATCTTACAGCAACACTTGAAGTGATACTATTGGTACTCAGTGGCAAAGTGACACTAAAGACACTTCCTGTGGGATGCCCTCTTCCTGTCCATCCTATTGGAATGGGAAGGGCTCCCTTCCACCCAGAGGGAAAATCTGTCTCATATGAATTCAGGCAAGAAAATTGAGAAGTGTCCCCTCACCCCCACAATATGGAAGGTCTCCATGATACTGTATCATCAGATGGTATCATAGGACTACTCCAAAACAAAGAGCACTGTGATGAAATGCTATCCATGAAGGAAGGCCTTAAAGACCATTTTCCATGCAGAGCAGAAAATTGGACGTGGAGTGGAACTGTTGGAAGCCACAATGTGAAGGGGATGGATGACCTTTATTGCTGAGAAAATAAGCTAACCTAACATTAACCAATTTTTTTAACTTACTTATGCAGGAAGTTATAAAAAATAGGCAGAAACTAACCAGGGTAGAGTGATCTTTCCCAGAGTGGATGTATAAGAGATAAAAAAGTTAGTGTATGGCAGTATGCATAATGGTGAAAAAAGGGGAAAGTTGATTGCAAAAAGTTAGATTGATTTTGTGAATGAATGCAAGAAAGAAGTAGGTTACCAGAGCAAGTAGAAAAAAATAAATATGACCATCTTAATCTGAGTTTTAGAAGAGCAGTTTGAATAAAGTTATGAACCAAGTGAAAGTGAAAATATGTAGGAAGTCAATAGCTTGAGAAGAGAACTGGTATGAGGGAATGGGGTGGTATGTAACTTTCCCTAATTTACTTGTTCTACAAAATCTAGTCCCCTTACAAGTGGAGGGGGGTATGTAACTTCCCCCAATTTGCTTATGTTCTACAAAGACAGTCTCCTTACAAGTATATGTGTTTGAAACCTCATAGCTTATGGGGATGAAATGATATGTTGAGATAGGTAAGTTGTGGTGGTCATGACCAATGATGCTTTTGAATGGATATCATAAGGAAGCCAGGGTTTTTAGGCAGGCATATATGGCAGAACAAGGGGGAAGGGGCAACTCAATAATAATCACTTTTATTTCTAATCTATGGCAATGATAGATGGGAATGAACATCTGATGGACATGGAAGTGGTATAAGATTCTGTTCAGTTCATTTGTCAATAATCTGCATCATAGAATAGATAGGTATATTTTTAATGTTTTTATTATAATCTAAGAGAGGTCTCCAAAAGGAGGCAGAAAATACAAATATAAAAAGCCTCAAATTTCAATCCTGGTGTCAGCTAGATAAACTCCTATGACTATATTATAATTGCATAAACAGGAAGTGATTTGAATTAAAGGAAGATCCATAATTTAGCAACCTTACACTCAAGCAACATGACTTCTGTTAAAATGCAAGCAAGAAGTCAAATTTTTAAAGGTTTGGGTAGAAAAAGAGTGGAATTATTGATTCTTTAGAGAAAGTTTAATGGAAAAATGCATCAAACCATCATTCACCCCACTCCTCTACAACTTCACCAAGAATTCAGTGTTTGCTCTTGCTTCAATTGAACCAGAAATCATACTGCTATATTAGGGAATCTTTTAAAAGGCTGTTTCTTCCTTTGTTGTTGTCGCATTGCTCCATAGGAGTGGATGACCGCTTCGGAGATTAAGGGAGAAAGGCTTTAATCCTAAAGCTGTAGGATCCCCATCAATGTTACCACAATTAAATGGGGCTGTCCTGAGGGACCAAGTTAGAGTAGAGAGGAGGCTGTTCCATGCTGGAGGAATTTTATAGTCCCTCTCCTGCGCTAGCGGACTATGCAAGAGTCAAGAAGTAGAGGTTCATGCAAATTACATCTGAGTGAGATGATTCTGCGCCAGGATTGCATCCAGGTAGGGGAGGAGGGGGCCTATCCAATTGGAAATGACTGACCACACACTACAACTCTTTTTCTCTTCCCCTACAGGGTGGTTAGAGTTTAAAAAAAGACAGCCTTGTGTCTGGGTAGTTTCTTCCTTCGTACTCTATCAAAGCAATTCTTGTTTATATACATCATAGGTATTAAAGTTTTTTTAAAAGCTCTTCTTTTTTTCTTATTAATTCACATTTTCTTAAAATCTTTTAACTCAAACCTTGTACAATAAGAAAATATTTATATGAATCAGGATAGCTAAAAAACACTTCAAATATAGTAATTTATTTCAATCCAAATTTTTTAAAAAAGCTATCATTGATAACTTTAGAGCATTATCAAGTGCAAAGTATATTTTTAATTTATCATTTAAAGCACTCCATTGCTATAACAGGCCAATAGAAATATTTAATTTAGCAATTATAGCACCATGCCACTATTAAAGGCCAATATAGCATATAAAAAAATAATGGGTGGCCATGTACTTAATATGGCATTAAATGGGTGAGAGGGGCAGATAGATTTTAGTGCCATTGAAGCATACCAACCCCATTTTGCATGACATTCTTGAACTCTTGAACAACTTATATTTAACATAAGCATTAATTAATAGAAACAATGATACAGATATGGGTACAGACTTACTTTAGCAGATGGCAGAAAATTCAAGTCTGAGAGAGATCCAACAGAGAAGGGGACTGTAGAAGTTGAATCAAAAAATGAGTTTTCAATATCGACGATTGCCTTGCAACTGTGTTTAACACATCCAACTTTAGATTCAAAGGAGCAGGGAATGCCGGGGGGAAGAATAAAGCTGAATGGAAATTGGTGAACACCAATCTGTGTGGCACTTCTATAATCTTGAAAGAAATGAATTTGCTTGTATTGGATATATTTAACCCTTTAAATATATCTAAAATATATATAAAAGGTGATGATGGAACCATCAGGTAGATGAGGAGGAAGTGGCAGAGCGATGGAGAGGGTATTTCACCAAACTCCTGAATGACAAAAATAATAGTATAATAGAAGAGGTGGATGCAGTGGAGGGTGCAGTGTTCGACATCACTGAGGAGGAAGTCAGAAAGGAACTGAACGGGTTACAGGCGATATGCTTAAATATGCAGGTGAGGCGGGAATAGAGGCACTGATGGTGTTCAGAAAGATTTTGCGGGAGGAGCGGGTGCTGGAAGAGTGGAGAAATAGCTTAACCATACTACTGTATAAATCTAAAGGGGAAGCACTGCAGTGTAAGAACTATAGATGACTGAGACTGCTGGAACATGGTATGAAGATTTGGGAGAGGATATTGAATAGACAGTTGAAGGAGATTGTAAGCATTGGAGACAATCAGTTTGGTTTTGTGGAAGGAAGATCTACAACTGATGCTATATTTATTATTAGACAGTTGCAAGAGTAATTTAGTGAGAAGAAAAAGAGATTATATTATGTGTTTGTCAATTTGGAGAAGGCATTTGACAAGGTACCCAGAGCAGCCATACAGTGGGCACTGAGAAGACAAAATGTACCAGAAAGGGTAGTTAAGCTGGTGATGGTACTATATAGTAAATTAAGGTCAAAAGTAAGAGTGTAGAAGTAACATCAGGATCTTTTGATATTGAAGTGGGAGTACATCAAGGTTCTGCGCTGAGTCCATTGCTGTTTATTTTGGTAAGGGAAGAAGCAACAAGAGAAGGTAGTAGAGGAGATCCTTGGGAGCTGTTGTATGTAGATGATTTGATGCTGACTGCAGAGACCAGTGAGGTGGTGGAAGAAATGTTCAGATTGTGGAAGTCAAATATGGAGAAGAGGTATGAAGGTGAATATGGACAAAACAAAGATGAGGGTGACCGGGAAGCAGATGGAAGAAAGAATACAGGTGAGTAGGTATCCTTGTGCAGTGTGTGGTTGAGGAGTGGGAGTAAATTCAATCCTATGTGTGATCTGCAACAAGTGGTGTCATAGGAGGTGCTTTGGCCTGACAAACTTAAATAGAGTAGTAAACTTCTGCCCTGCTTCCACTCGAAGGAGGGAAGGAATTGTTGAAATGCCAGAGAGGGAAACAATTAATGTGGATGGTGCTATTGAAGAGGTGGGCCAGTTCTGCTCCCTTGGTCATGTGCTGGATAGTGAGGGGGGAGCTGAGAGCAGAATGGAGTAGATGGAGTGAAATATCCAGCCTGTTGTTAAACAAGGGTATACCACTTAAGTGAAGAGCTCAAGTCTATCAGGCTTGCATTAGATCTTCGATGCTTTATGGAGGAGAGTCCTGGGCCCTAACAGAGTCAAGAGAGTGTTAGTCAGTGCAGACCGGAGAATGTTGAGGTGCATGACTAGAATTGCCTGGAGAGATGGATTGTCAAGTGCGTAGGTTGTAGGAAGATATGGAATGAAAGATATGTCTGGTGCTGAAAACATCCAGGCTAAGATGGTTTTGACATGTTATTACAAGTAATGAGGCTGAGGCATTGAGAAGAATCAAAGGAGTGGTTGCGCTAGGCAGAAGACCCCCCCCAGCAGACCAAAGAAAACCTGGAGGAGTAACATGGAGGAAGATTTACAGGCAATCAATGCTACCAGGGAGCAAGCATTGGATAGAGACCAGTGGAACTCCATCATCAAACACCTAACCTCAAATGAGAGAAAGATGCTAAATGGATGTTTTTTTTTTAGGTTACGCCTGTATGTGATGAATTTGTCACATAGAGAATAAAGGCTTATAGCTAGAGAAATTACACGTGTAGAGTCTAGCAAGCAAGTGTGACGAGTATGACATGTTTTGTTTAGATTCACACAAGGGTTGCATCAGATTTACATACCATTTGCCACTAATTATTTACCACTTAATAGAAATGATAAATGAAATTAATATGTTTTTCATTTTTAAAACATAATTCAGTGATAATAGAAATCATCAACTATAGTGATATGAAAATAGGACATGTAAAAAAAGGGGGATATGGATTATTCTAGTTTAGTAAAGAGAGGAATAATTTTGCAATGATTGTGTTGAAATTATGGTTATTTCTGAATTGAGTGATTTAAATGATGATGAATCGACACTATCTAATAATGATTCCTTTATACAGTAATACCTCACCCTACGACGTTAATTGGTTCCAGAGGAAATGACAACTCGAAAAGTGACAAGTCAAAATAACCCTTATTTAAATGTATATACATGTAGTAATTACAACTTAGGCTTACCTAGTTTGTTTTCGCTAACCTACAAAATCAGTAAATTGTTATGCAAGCTTAGGCTGCTTAAATATTAGAAAAAATAATTTTGTAGATTTGTCTTTTCTTGTTTCTGATGGTGTTTTTCAAATTTGGACCATCAATTTTCACGTGTCATAATCGATCTTTATCATACACAATCGTTGATACAGTCGTACAGCTCATCCCACATGAGCGTGCAATGGCTACAATCTTTTTACCCTTTTTATATTGTTTTATCATATCCACTTTATCTTCAACTTCAACGGTTGTCGCCTGCATGTGGTGAAACTGGTGTTGACAGAGAACAACCTATAAGAGGCATTACTTAGCAGGTGCATCTCAGAAGTGTTCAGTTCATGGATGAGCATTCAATGCGTCGATGTGCCAATGGAAGGCGAACATCAAGCCTAGGTTAGATGTCCACTGCGGAAAATCCCCACCGGCGGAGTGAGAGGATGAACTTACTCAATTTGGTCAACGGTCACAAAGGCGGACAAGGGTTGCATCAGATCAATGGTTTAGTAGTTTCGATCTTTCACAAAAATTTATAGCACTATCAATGTCAACAATTTTAAAGTCCCATAACTTGAACATGAATGCCACCTATCGGAAAACATCTGATCTAGCACACTTGTTTCGATTTATATTACTGTTAACCTGTAACTTTAAATGTCTGTTTTTAAATAAATTTTAGTTCTTTATGATATAAACTATTTTTAAATTAATTTTAATATGCTATACAGATTATATGTTTCTATTTCTTTTTTATTTATTTCCTAGAGACAAAAATGAGCATAAACAATCGATACAACCTGAAATTAATGGTACAGTATAAATGTTATTGCTGTTTTGCCAGGCAACAAACTTAATATTTTAATATTTTAGAAAAAATGATGTATCTTTGAAAATGATGTAAGTCGAAATGACTTAACTAGAAGTATGACTGTATAAGCATTGTTGAGCCTTAATATATAGGAAAGTAGGCTTCTGACTGTGAACTGTTCCACTTTTGAAAATTTGCTAATTTCCTTAACCAATTTAGTAATATAATCGATGCGAAACCAAATTTGTCTAACTCAATAAAATTAACCTAACCTCCTTAGAAAACCTTTTGAGAGCATAAAGTGCCTGAAAATTTGCATCACGTTTTTCTTTAAATGATGAAAATTACCAAATTGTTATCAATTTATTAGAAGATGAATCTCTGGATATAGAATCCCTTATTGATGAAACAGTGAGTAGAATTTTAAAAGCTTTTCCTTAAATTTGACTCTAATTTGGATGGGCTTAAAGAATATTTTAAATGAGCTAAGGTCCGATATTTATGAACTAAAATCATATAAACTAAATTTCATTTTGGATATAAGTTATTAATTCACATAATTTTCAATAAGTTGCGTAATATTTTTAAAAGAGAGCTTATTCATAAGGTTGGTCAAAATTATCCCTCTATTTCTCAAATATTGGACCATTATAATGAAATAAGACGCTGCTTAAACTACTAATTTTAAAAAAAATAAGCTCAAGCTTAACACAAAATAAGACATAATAAGTTATAAACATTATGATCAAAATAAATGCTAAATCCTTCTACTAGTTTTGAATTGAAATGTATACCTTGTAAGTTTTACTCTGTATCTGGCATTCTATGTTGAAATGTAACAAATATAGTATCTATAATGATAGAATTAAGCGTTTTAATGAACTTAAGCTATGTAAATATTGATTTAGCTCTAAGCACACTTCTGATAATTGCCCTTTATAAAATATTTTTTTACTATGCATGTGATTCCTACAAATAGAAAATCCCATATATCAGTGCTTTGCTCTGTTAAAGACACTAAGGATAGTTTATAACTAAAGATAAGTGATGAACAAGAGTCAGATAAGCTAAATATTCTTCCATACTTAACTCTAACAATGACCAGTAAATAATCTACTCAAATGTTTATTGAATTTAGGAAGTCAAAGATCCTATATTTCTGGAAAAGTTGATAGAAATCTATTTCATGATCCTAAAAGGTTGAATAAGTTATCATCAATAAAAAGTTGAATAAGTTATCATTTCAAATACAAAACTTTAAAGGAAACTCAAAATTCCTTTTCTCAGGTTTCTGTTCAAGTCACTATTGGCAATCATAAAGCTACATCCCTATACTTATTGATACAAATTTAAATTTGAACTATTCTGTTCAAGAATCAGACACAGCTCTTAATAATTTAAAAAGGGTTGGATGTGAATTTGCTGACAGTTCAGTTCTCTTTATGATTTAACTGATAATTACTTTCTTCTTGAAACTATTCTAGATGTTGATATTTAGTAATTTATTTTCTTCTTTATAACTTTTACAATGTATGAATGCATCTTGTTTCAATTTGAAAATAAGATTATCCATTTTGGAAAGAAATGTAGAACATTTCTTATTTAGAAACCAATTAAGTTAATTTTATGGCTCTAAGAAATGATTAACAATTCTGATATCAATCTTGTTGCAATAAGCATGAAACAATAGTTAATCCTTTTTTTAAATCCTTCTAAAAGTTACTTTAATCCTTTAAGTAGTATTATTGAGGATTCCTTGCTTAACTGTGGGTTAGAAGATTCATTTAAGAGTGAATTGGATTAAGTTGTAAAAATGAGGAGTTAACTAATAAGATTAAATAAATTTAAAAATCAAATTGAGTTGCATTTTTTGTGACATTACCATGGCAAGAAGACAAAATAAATCTTTCTTCCAATTCTAGCATTATTCTTAGTGTTGCTCAAAAGTTTATACAAATTTAAAAAGGTAAAAAAAATTTAGTAAATAAATATGAGGTTTTTAGAAGTTTAATTAAAATATAACATAATTGAACAGATTCATATGCACCCCAAAGATTATAATTACTATACAATGGTACCTTGACTTACTAGTTTAATTTGTTCTGACTGAGCTTGTAACTCAATTTGCTTGTATATTTAATAAATTTTCCCCAGTGAAATTAATTTAAATGCCATTAATCCACTCCATCCTCTCCAAAAAACTTTGTTAGGCCTTTATAAATAAGAAAAATGTATTTATATATAATTAATAAAGTAGATAAACAAAGAATAAAGGAAAATGGAAAGAAATAAACTGGTTCTATAAAGTCGCTTTACCTTAGAGATCAGACAAAGAAGCTGGCAGAGGCAGAGTGTAAGGGTGGTGGAGATTAGGAGTTTGTTTCATTTCATACTTTTTCATTCGTATTCGTTTGTCATAAATTCTATTGCTTAACTTACGCATTACACACTTAATGCTACACTTTATTGCTAAACTTCATTGCTACAATTTTTTTTCACTTCACTTATCGCTAACAATATCCTCTTCACTGATTTTGGCCTTTTTTTTACCACACTTTCCTCTTTTATTTGTAGGGCATTTCAATAAAAGCCCGTCCGAGGAGGCTTGTTTCTTCCTCCCTTTCAAAATGTTTTGGAAATATGTTAGGCAAGTGTCATTACATAACAACAATGCACGACAGGTTGCAACTTTTTCTGGGTTTTCCTTTTAATAAACTCTGAAATTCTCTCCCAACATTTCCTTTGTCTCACTTGTAGAGATAACCTCCCCCGTGGTACCAATTTTCTGCAAAGCCCCTGTATACTGCTGCATCTCAAGCTCCTTTTACTCCTCCATCATCAGTTTCTTGGAGTGTCCCTCTATGAGCTCATTCAAATCTCCTTCATCCACCTGCAGACACATAGATTTTCCAAGGGAAACAATCTCCTACACCACTGCCATTTCAGGTACAAATCTTTCAAAGTCCCTTTTGGATACAACCTTAGGACACAGTTTCAAGGAAACGGGCTAGATTAGTCATGTTCTTCTAAGGTACACCTGCAAATCAGGACATGGTCCAAGTAAGTAAAGGTTGCTTTGAGCTGGTTGGAGCGGATGAAGTCATCCATGATTCTTTGGAAACAAGCCACCCCATTTGTGAGTCCAAAGCTTAGGCGCCTGACCTGGAAAAGTCATCTGCCAAACTTGAAGGCAGTGTAGATTTTATTGTCCAGGTGTAAGGGGATGCAGTGATATGCATTATGTAAGTCAATCATGCTAAAGAACCTAAAGCCCAAACCTTGACAAGATTGTCAAGGTTCAACAGTGGGTAGACATCGAGGTAGGTAAACCTATTCATAGTTTGAGAGTAGTTAATGACCAACATTTTCTTTTCTCTGTTATTTACAATGAGCACTTGTGCCCTCCAAGGTGAATATGATGGCTTGATGAAACCGTCTTCAAGCATGCAAGCAATCTCCAATCAGATGAACTCGCAATTGAACTCCCCAAGGGGCTAGGATTTGGTACCAATGAGATGGAAATCAGGAGATAGATTGGAGAAGACACTCAGGGGACCTATTGACAATGTGACCAAAGAACAAATTTCCAAGTTAGAATGAGGGACACCAAATTCAAGCCTAAGCAACGAATGCTGATGGAGGAACAAGATTTTGAGGATGATATCAGAGCAACAGTCATCCAGTACCAAGAAGCAAACTCTGAGAGTTTTGATCCTTGGTTTTAACATCAAGATAGAGACACAGTAACATGTGTTATCAGTTTACTGGATGCCATGCTAATTGCTCCATCAAATCTGTTGATGGGAAGTTTAATGTTAAGAAAGTCTGCACATTCTTACCTCTGAACAACGACTGCTGTAGAGCAAGCACCCTGCCACCATTACACCACTGGCTGTGACATCACACTCGCCAGCCACACAGCTATGATATCACACTACACAATAAACAAATGACCAGCGTGCAGTGTACAATTGTAAGCCATTATTACTCTGCCAGATATTAACATTTAAGACTCAGCATTAGTCTGCTAGAGACGAAGTTCTCGAGCTCCCTGTGTCCAACAAGGCTTTCTGTGTCACCTCGGCAATGACTACTTTCATAGATGATTCCAGGAGTGAAAAGAGCACAGAAACCAATCATTTGCCAGTATTACCTGGGGGTTGAGCCTGCCTTGTATTTGCCTGCATACCTTCATTAAGTGCCCTTTTTTTTCAGCATAGTCAACACGCAGCCTCCTTGGCCAGACATCTATCATGACTCTTGTTGTGAACTTATCCACAGAAGTAGCAAGGGTTTTCAGACAATGGCAACAGTATTCTGCTGTAAGTCAATTGAGGCATCCAGGGAGTTTCTTGGGGCTGACTGCTCAGATGTATCTGGCATGGATTTGGTCAACTATATCAATTAGAGTTTGATTTTCTAGCAGTTGTGTATGGATTCAGTTGGAAGCCAGGCCAGTTATAAAGGGGTCATGGACACACTCATTCTTGTACATGTTGTTTACACTGTACATAAATTGCACTCCAGGCAGAGCTTTTGAAGGGAGCAAATAGACTCAGATTGGACTTGCCTGTGAGTGGCAAGTCTGTGGAGAGCAGCAACCTCATTGGCAGGCTGGTTAAAGACATTCTTTAGGGTTTTAAGGGCTTTGGACTAAGTCGATATTTGGTGATTACATCAAAGTTCCCAGGAGAAACTAAATTAGAATAGCTAGGACCCCCAGCTTTGCAGAGATCGTTGATCACCCACAGTCTCCACATAGTAAGTGATGATGAAAAGCCAGTGCTGGAAGAGTCAAGCAGTTTCTGAAGCAGTTGGAGACACCTCCAACCTTTTGGGCCACAGACACATGCAATCTTGAAGTGAATTAAATTGTTGTGTCCGTTGGGAGGTTAAGAAAACTCCCTGCAACATTTTGTTTTAATTAACTAGAATGAAAAACATGAAAAACAATGATACATTAAGGCAATATGCAGAATGCCTCCTGCAAAAAGAGGTTAGATATGACATAATAATGTGACAATAATATGCATTTTACCTTCAAAGAGACCAGGTGCTGTATTGTACACATTGAAATTGTACAACTGGCTTAAGGCATAATTACATATCAACTTCTGGAATAGTAGCAAGAGAGAGAGAGAGAGAGAGTAAAAAATCACAATGCTAAGCAGAATTTTCCACACACCCCAATCAACAGTCACTCTTTTTACCTATGACCTAAAACAAACTATCACCCAAACATCTTGCTTAATGGCTAACTCCTCCCACATAACCAAAACCCCAAATTTCTGGGTGTCACTCTAGACTACAAATAACCTTGGCTCAAGACACAAAAGCTATCACCTCGAAAGCCATGTTCAACTCAACACCCTCAGAACACTAACAAACACTCAACATTGGGTAACACAAAGAAACTCTGGCATTCCTGTGCACAGTTCAACCACACTAAACTGAACTACACATCCCCAGCTTGGATACCAACCATAACTAATGGACCCTTACACAAAACACAAACAGCACAAAATAGTGCCCTTTGCATCGTAACTGCTCACTTAAAAAAACACCCCACCATGCTGAAACAAAAGTCCTCCTATTCGAGGACCACCTAAATATGAGGGGCATAATTCTTCACTGCTACGGCACTAACATCTCGAACATCCACTCTCCACAGCTGCCTCAATCCCAAGAACTCCCCGAAACCACCCTTACTGCTCTCTACACCCAACTTCTAGATTACCTACCCTCATCCCCACCAAACTGGAACACCATAAAACACATCCTTTACTGGCAAGGTACTTCAAAACCACTACAAAACACCATACTTAAAAGTGCCCCCCCCCCTAACATCCACAAACCTTAAGCAACCCTAGATTGCTGAACCAGTTTCACTGCCTGGCCACCCTACCTTAGATGAATAAAAAAACAACCTTACCCCTACCCCAGATATAACCTTACAACATGAAAACACTATCTACCATGTCTTATCTCTCTCCCTCTTTGACTATCTCCTAAGAATCTATTTTGCTATAACCTCCTTACTAGACCTCTGGAGACCACAAACCATGGCACCTTTCCTAAGAGCTACCAGTTTTAAGTGAAGGAAACCCAGGGGGGAGGGGGGGAAAAGTAAAGGTAAAATTTGAACTGCAGACCTTGTACCCTTCCATTGTGCATATATAAATTTTGATGTACAAATATAAATTACTGGCCAAATTCAGAATTCATAAAACTATACTAATGGAAAAAGGCCACGGTACCCTAAGATAGCAGAGAAGATTGCTCCAGGGCAATCTTCTCTGCTATAATTATTCTGGAAGATCCCCAAGGCATAATTGAAGATGCAAGTAAAAAATTAACTGTCAACCTAAATTCATGTAAATTATGATTTACTTACCATTTGTCATAATATTTGTTTTAAAGTTATAGTAGTGCTCAGTTTCTGAATGATATTCCCTCTTTTTTTTCTGTGAGTTATACTCACTCCATCTAACCTTGGCTTTCCCTTTGATTTTGAGTTTAATTTCTAGAAAAAAAAAGATTCATTTGATTCATTATGTCTACATTCAGTCAGATACATTATAAACACCATATAATTATACAAGAGGCATGGAGGAACATTAAGGAAAAGAACATTACAAGGAGCAATATCAAAAATAATGGGCACTGCTCAAAAAATAGATGAGTGATCTATAGAAGAACAGTACTATATACCGATGGACAGCTCGCCCAACATCTTGGTCAAAGACTAGGAGAATCTCTCTCCCATCCTTGTGGTCATTAAGGTCTGGGAATTGGCTACATATTTTTTTTTTAGTCATGTTGTGTGTAGCCTTGTATCAGACTTCAATCCTAAGGACTCGTTTTTTGGTATATAACTTTGCCAAATCACTTAGTTTAAATACAGGGGCAACACTCAAATTCATTTTCATATTTTTGATATAGCTAACCAATTCGGCCATAGCAATACCATGCAACATACATACTATCAGGATCTTTATCATTTGTCTTATCCCGGTAATGGTCTGCTTTGTTGTATAAGTTAATGAGGCAACCAGGATGATATTTGGCTTCCTGGGCTATGAGATCACCACCGATGAGCAGAGCCAGTAATTTCTGATCCTGGACGATCTGTGTACATTCTGAGGCACAGTCACCAAGCCTTTTTATGGTGATGTCATGTAGTACATTGAGTTTGCTCACTTCACCTTCACAAATAAAACAGACTTGCTGTGTCAAACATGATGGTACATGTGACTGTTGTCATGTAAACTTTTTAGAATCTCTGGTTTCAATCAAATCTGGTTCAGAAGTTTTGTTGTGTTGTACTTCAGTATACATGATTTATACCATTTTGCACAATGTTTTGTGAGTGTGACCACAACTCCATCACCTTCATCAAGCCTAGCAATATTGAAAGGGAATGCATTGAACTGTGCAAACTTTTGCAAGTTTTCACCAACTGATTTATATCTAACACAATAGTCATGTCTTCTAGTGTTACTGGGACACTGCAGAGACTAGGGGTCGTCCTCTTGGCAGAGGATGCACTTTTCCCAATCAGTTACACATGGGGATGATTCCCATACAGAGTCTTTGCAGAGAAGCATAAACTGTTTCTCAGTCATTGTTAAAAGCCACCGCTAGAGCTATTATCTAAACTACTCTCTACTCACTAGTTGTGCAGCACTATCCACAAATGCATGCAGGATATGGAATCTGAAAATATAAAAAAATATATTAAATTTATGCAAGTGATGCAGGTCCATGGGAACAGTTGCGGCGCAATGGCACACAACTTTAAGTTCCCTTCGACCGTCTCCCATCTTCTTTGCCAAGCAGCCTGAAGAGCTGCATGCATTCCAGCCATGTAGTCGGTGTGATAAAGAGCAAAATGCTGGTCTGTTAACAGAGTCCTCACAGACTCTTTGGCGCGCTCATTCCCTGCAATCCCTACATGTCCAGGAACCAAGCGGAAGATAATCTCGATATCCGCCCGGCTCATTAAAACCGTGGTGTCATGGATATCGCGAACCAGGGAATATGGAGATTCCAATGCCCCGAGAGCACTCAGGGTAACAAGGAGTAACAAGGAAAGTAAGTACACTAGGAGACCTTACGGTCCATTCAAAGAGGGTACCTTTGGACTATCAATCGAGCAGGCACATGACTGCTCAATTGTTTTGCGTCCCTAAACGGCCACTTTTCAAGACATTGTCTAGTCTTGACTTGAACTGTTCAACAGATTCACTGTTAACAACTTCCACTGGAAGTGCGTTCCACTTACCGCAGATACTGTAGGTGAAAAAATTTCCACACATATTGTGGTTGTAACGCTTCAGTTCAAGTTTGAAGCCATGATTGCGCGTTCTGTTCTCACTCAGTGTGAAAATATCCCGGTAGTCAACATTGTCGAACCCTCGAAGCATTTTGAAAACTTTGATGAGCTGACCACGCAGTCTACGGGTTTCCAGCGAGAACAGATCTAATTCCCCTAGTCTATCCTCATAACTTTTATGTCGGATAGAGGGAATCAGTTTGGTTGCCCTAGCTTGTACGCGTTCCAACCTTGCGATGTCCTTTCGAAACGAAGGACTCCAAAATTGTACGGCATACTCCAGGTGCGGCCGAACGAGGGAGTTGTACAGACAAAGTACTATCTCCTTGTTACAGTATCCAAACTGGCGCTTTATGTAGCCTAACATCCTTTGGGCTTTCTTCTCTGCCTCGATGCACTGTTTCGAGAACTTGAGGTTGCTAGTGATAGTAACACCCAAGTCCTTCTCAGTGTCACTCGATTCAAGAGCAGTGCCCTTAAGGATATAATGAGATTGGGGGTTTCTGTGGCCGATATGCATTACTTTGCATTTGTTCACGTTAAAAGGCATTTGTTCACGTTAAAAGGCATTTGCCACGTGTCCGACCACTCCCCAATCTTCACAAGATCTTCCTGCAGGCGGGCAGTATTTCCATCCTTTGCACGTTCATACCAAGCTTGGTATGGTCGGCAAATTTGGAAATCTTGGCAACCATGTCACCGTCCATGTCGTTGATGTAGATGATGAATAGTAGTGGTCCCAGGACAGAACCTTGAGGCACCCCGCTAGTAACGGGCACCCACTCAGAAGCCTGTCCATTTACCACCACCTGTTGCTGTCTGCCACTTAGCCAGTTCTCGATCCAGCCGGCTACTTTTCCGTCTATGCCCAGCGCTCGCACTTTCCGGAGAAGGCGGCGGTGTGGTACCTTATCAAAGGCTTTCTGAAAGTCTAAGTAAACCACATCCATCAAATTGTCCCGATCGTGCTCACTGAAAACGAAGTGGAAGAATTCCACAAGGTTCATCAGGCATGACCGTTGCCTTCAGGAGCCGTGCTGGGAACTCCTCAGTAGCAGGTTTGACTCTAAATACGACGTCATTTTGTCCACCATCATGCTTTCTCATGAGTTTACCGACTATCGAAGTCAGACTGATAGGTCGGTAGTTTGACGGATGGCTGGGGTCTCCTTTCTTGAAGATCGGAGTCACCTCCGCCTCACGCCAGTCTCTAGGAACGCATCCGGTCCGGATTGACACGTTAAAGATAGCGCACAGATGTCGTCATACTTCATCGCACACTTCCTTCAACACCTTGAAGAGAAACCCGTCCGGTCCAGGGGACTTATTCGTCTTTAGGTCAGCGATCTTTTTCTTTATTTCTCCTTCGGTGAAGTCCATTGCCTCCGGTCTCCGAACCGGCGTGCGTAATCTCCTGTACCGAGTGGTGTATTGCTACCAGCTCGGCCGTGAAGACAGACGCAGCGCCTGGCAGAACCCCGCCGACTACAAACAGAGGGGATACGGCGTGGAAGCCGACCCTCTCTTGGGACTTGGAGCCATCCGTATACACTGGCACGGTTCCAGCGTGACACGAGGTGTGCTCCAGAAAGGTCGAATGCAATACTCCTCGAGCTGTAGAGGTTTTGGGAGCAAAGACCTGGCGACAAATAGTCAAAGGTGGTACCCTCCAGGGTGGTGACCTTGGCAGAACCAAGGGCGCCACCGGCCCGAGAGCTATACCTAGCTCTCGAAGGAGTTTCGGCGGCATAGGCACCGTCAAAATCAGCTGCAGATGCGGGAGAGCTGTTGGCAACTGAGAGGCGCCGGGCTCGCGCGTACAGGCGAATAATGCACTGTGCACGGCGTAGAGCGAGTGGCATCTCCCCAGCATCGACTAGTAGGCTCTCAATGGGAAAAGTGCAGAAAGCAGCGGTCGCCAGGCGAAGGCCGGTGTGGTGGATCGAGTCAACCTTCCGCAATAAACGTTCGGCTGCGGATGCATAAAATTCGCATCCATAGTCGAGCTTCGAACGAACAAAGGATCGATAAAAAAGTAAGGCAGTAGCCCTATCAGCGCCCCAAGGGCTGAACTTCACGGAACGGAGAATATCCATGGCGCAGGTACAAGAGACCCTAAGGCTGCGAATATGAGCCTTCCAGGTGAGGCGTCGGTCAAATACAAGACCAAGAAAACGGAGCGCTTCAACCACTTCCAGACGCACCCCATTAAGAAACAAATCTGGGTCGGGGTGGAGCCGTGGATGGCGGCTGAAGTGCACCACCTTAGTCTTGGCCAAGGAAAAGCGAAACCTGTGCGATTCGGCATGGCGAGAGAGGCGGTTCAATGCCTGTTGGAGTCGACGCTCCAGAGTTGGCATCTGGACTGCGACAAAAGAGATCGAAAGGTCGTCCACGTAGAGCGTAGCGAGAACATCTTCCGGCAGTACCGAGGTGATGCCGTTGATGCTCGGGGCAAAGAGTGTGACACTGAGGACCCTTCCCTGAGGGACACCCTCTTCCTGCTCCTTTGGGCCAGAGAGGGCTCCCCCCACCCGTACGTGGAATCGACGATCTCGCAAAAATTCAGATATAAACATTGGGAGGCGTCCCCTCGCCCCCATCGTGTGGAGAGTCTCCATGATACCGTATCGCCATGCGGTATCATAGGCCTTCTCCAGATCGAAAAAGAACGTGGCGTAGTGCTGTCTACGAAGGAAAGCCTCGCAGACGGCATTTTCCAGGCGGAGCAGAGCATCCGACGTGGAGTGGAACTTGCGGAAGCCGCACTGTGCGGAAGACAGATGGCCTCCGCTGTCCAGGAAAAAGGCTAATCTAACATTTACCAATTTCTCCATCAACTTGCACATGCAAGAGGTTAGAGAGATTGGGCGGAAACTGGTCGGAGTAGAGTGATCTTTTCCCGGTTTGCGAAAGGCGAGCACAGTAGCGATTCGCCAGGAGTCTGGGAGAAGACCTTCCACCCAGATCCTGTTGAACAAATCTAACAGAAAGGCCATGCCTCCCTCATCCATGTGTCGAAGCATGGCGTACGGGACATCGTCCGGACAATGGGCGCTGTCCGCGCACGAAGAAAGAGCGGAGCGCAACTCACTCACAGTAAATCTGTGGTTGAAGGGTTCTCCGCCTCTGGAGGTAAAGTCCAGCCAGCGGCCTTCCGCGACATCACGACGTGCATTGAATGCTGGCAGAGTAGCATCACAGCTAGATAATGCGGAGAAAGCGGTCGCAAAGAATTCCGCCACGGACGTGGGGTCCGAGATTGCGGTCCCATTTTCCTGAAGAATGGGAGGGGGTTCCTGCGAGAACTTGCCCCGAATCCTTTTGATTCGCCTCCACACCTCTGCTAGAGGGGTCTTCCCGTTAAGTGAAGCCACTTATGCCCGCAAAGAATAGAGGCGGGCGTGCTTCGAAATATACCGAAACCTAGCCCTAACCCGACGAAATTCGCCGACAGTGAAATCGTTCGGGCGGCGCTTATAACGCATGTAGGCATAGCGCTTCTGCTTGAGGGCCGTCTCACACTCGGCTGACCACCACGGGAGTGGTCGGCGTGCAAAACGGCCAGATCTTCTATGAATAGTAGCTAGGACCACGGCGATGAGGTTGCTGGAGAGGAACTCAACGGCCTCATCTACCGACCTACACTCCTTGACTGAGATAGAGAATTCAGTCATTTAATGAAATTCAAACCACCCCACCCTCGCCAAGCACCACCGGGGCAGGCTCTCGGGCAGCAGCGACCCAGAAAATGATATTTGAATGGGAAAGTGATCACTACCATGGAGGTCATCGACCACTCCCCAATCAAAATCGGGCTGTGCATCCGGAGAGCACAAAGATAGATCGAGGGAGGAAAATGAAGCGGTTCTCGGGCAGTGATGGGTAAACTCATCTACATTTGGAACACTTATCTCAAGCTGGTCGATCAGGTCGGCAAGGACTTGACCCCGAGGATTGACTCCCCAGAGGGGGTGTCTGCCGTTTAGATCTCCGAGCAAGAGAAGGGCCTCGGCAACCGTGCCACAACGCGGCGGAAGTCCCACGCGTCGAAGTCGGCTGACGGTAGATTGTACCCGGAAATAGCAGTATACCTCCCCTCAAGGTGCAGCTGCACAGCTACTGCCTGAAAAGAGGTATCTAAAGCAAAGAGAAGAATGGAGACATCATGCCGGGTGTAAATCGCACATTCTCCCGCCCAGCCCCCATCCTGTGGTTGGTGGGATTGCAAAACCCTTATACCCTGGGAGGGTGAGCAGGGAACGAGAGGAGATGAGCCTCCGCAGCTCCTCCCAGTTGGCCCCGGAGTCCGCGGCAATTCCATTGAAGGAATATGCCCTTCAGGCCTAGCTCGGAGGGGACGCGGGGGCCCTCTTCGAAGAGAAGACCCTCACGGGAATTGCTGTACGCTTCCACGAGGTAGAACCTCGGGTGTTGTTAGCGGGACAATGTGCTGAGGGCGCTGTTGCTTTCAAGGACTTATCGGGGCATGTTCGGCTCGCCATGCAAGTCTTTTCCTCGCTTGCCAAAACAGTCCCATCGAGAAACAGGTCACCTTTGGCTCTCTACCAATCACACTAGCTAAAACTCTCCTCTTTTTGCGCATCCACCATCTCCAAGTCACCCAGCCCACCACTGGGCATGGGCAAAGGAGCCGAAGCTCCTTTGTTGCTGTTCGGCTCCTTTGTTGCTGTTCTCCTTTTGGGGGCAGCTTTAGGAACCCCGGAAGATGGCCTTGCGACCAACTTGTCTCCTGTGAGTCTAACGACTCGTTGAAGGCGCGTGGCCGTTTCACCTTACGGAAAACGGTTGCGCTGGGAGAAGGGCGTGGGGAAGCCTTGGTTTTAGCCGGGGCTGGGTGTAGACCCTTTGTGCCGCCAGCTTTAACAGGGGAGCGCCTAGGGTGAATAGAATGAGCAGAAGGGTTCCGAATGGGTGCGGAAACAACCGTACTCGTAGGCCTTGAGGGGCCAGAAGCAGAGGGTGTCTTTTTCAACATTGAGGCATAGGACGTCCCAGGTAGCGCTGTGCCCACCAGGACCAAGCCCTTAGCCTCGCGAAATGAGAGAAGATCCTGAGCCTAAACGGCCAGGATTTCCTTCTCAAGGAGATACGCACCACATTGCTTTGAAGAAGCGGGGTGCGACTCTCTGCAATTGACACACTTGGCCACACACGATTTGGACTTATTGTGAATGGCCTTTGAGCAACTTACACAGGTTTCGGGTAACCCCGACTTTGCACATCGACAGGAGCGATTAGTGTGGCTGAAGCTGTGGCAGTAATAGCACCTCCGCGGCAGTGGCACAAATGCCTTCACGCAGTAGCGATACCAACAGGCACGCACCGACTCAGGGAGCTTGTCACAGTCAAACATGATGAAGAGTGTAGGGGTGGGTTTTGAGGCCCTCCCTGTTTTCTCAACACACGTTAGACCTTGACCGACCCATGGTCGGCCAGCTCTAAGGTGATGTCCTCTATGGAGTAGTCCATGAGTTCCCTTGCATAAACTACTCCTTGCATGAAGTTCATGTTTGAGTGCAGCATCACACTCACAGGTGTGCCATCAAGTGTCCGAAGGGCATTAATCGTGGCCGCCTTGGGGTGATTTGACGCATTTGCCAAAAGGCTCCCATCTGAGAAACAGGTCACCTTTGGCTCTCTACCAATCACACTAGCTAAAGCTCTCCTCTGATGGATCATGTTGCCCTTAGCCAACATGGTGCCATCAGTGGAGCCAATAACCAGGAAGCATTTGAAGTCAGCGGGCTCAAAAATGCTGGGTAATCTCTGAATGAGGGGCCCTGATGTAATCAAGGCTCTGTTCTGCACACTAGCACTTTTGGTCTTAGTCAGGGGCTCAGGGACAGATGTGCCGATCTTGGCTCGGTCGCTTACCGAAGTGGCAGCAGACCCATCCGTCCACACAGCTCCCGCGGATGGAGAGGAGCCCTGAGTCTTTTTAGTCTTTTTTTTTTAATTTATGAGGGTGGGGAATGAACCTCATTCTCCCCTCCGTGGGCAAGAGCACCCAGGCCGGATGGACTGGCCTCAGCAAGGTCCTGGCAGTCATAGGGGCACCAGTCCGAGGAAATCCCTCCCTTCCTTGTACTGCCTTGGCAACCCTAGTCATTTGAGGAGGACTTTGCATATGGGCAGACTTGAGTTCGGTGCTTTGCGCCAAGCCTGGATTTGCTCCCATGGAAGGCCCTACTGCCTGAGGCTGGGTTGCCTCAAAGACCAGCTCTATCTCGGGGGGGAAGGGCTCTAGTAGGCCATTCCCCCCCCCCCCCCCGGACATCACATGTCTCATTGGCAGCAGTGTCACAAGTCGGGTCATTTATGGGGGGAGCTCGTGCCTTGACCCCTGTTCGGGAAAGATGGCTCCACCTTGGGCACGGCACTCAGTATAGGAGAGAGAGAGAGAGAGAGAGAGATCTCATTGCTTGTATAGGTGTAGTATGCAAAGAGGTCAAGTAGCCATGACAAAGACTTTCTATCAGATGGGACTGGCATATCACGGAGAGGGGTCAAATGAGTGGGTTGACAGTGTCAGTTGGAGAACTTGCATTTTTCTTTATTCAATGTAATGTTATAGGTATATGTATGTAGCTTCAATGAAACAGGCAAGATTAGTCATGCTCTTCTGAAGTATGCCCGCAAATCATTACATTGTCCAAGTAAGCAAAGGTGGCTTTAGGCCAGTTGGAATGAATCATCCATGATTCTTTGGAAACAAGCCATCCCATTTGTGTGTCCAAAGCTTAAGCACCTTAACTGGAAAAGGTGTCGATCAACCTCAAGGCAGTGTATATTTTATCCTCCAGGCATAAGGGGATGTAGTGATAAGCACTACTCATGCCAATAGTCCTAAAAAACTTATAGACTGAAATATATAAATATAATAATTTAATGATAACAAAAGCCACAAGGGCCTATCAAAGGAAAAAAAAATAGGGAGTGAGAAAGGTGAAGGGAGAATTGGAAGTATTTAAGAAGGAAATATCTTCTCTGATCTTTCACATGTATTTAAATAAATGGAACCAGCTATAGTAATGTTCCATATTTCTGTTAAATTATTAGAGATATCAATTATTATATGCAAACATGGAAAGAACAATTTTGGATCCAATAACAATTGGCCAAATCTCAAGCCTAAGACAATAAAAAAAAAATGAGATCTTTATTTTTAAATAATTAATAGATAATGGATATTTTCTTACCTTTAATGACTTTAACTTTTGTCAACGTAATTTCAATTTGACCTTTGATCATTTCTCCAGGGAAATATAATGCAGAAGCTTTTTCATACAAAATATTTATTGCAACTGACATTTTACAATTAATGTTAATAAACACGTGTTTCTACAGTTTATCTAATAGCTTGAACTTTTCTAAGACTTTAATAATTCTATAAACTCTAAAAATAAAAAATATAACTTTTTTTATTTTTCCTTAAATTTAAAGGGAAATACCAATGAGGGCATATCGGACAGAAAGTGTATATGAAGAGATGTATAAAGAAAGTAGTGAAGCTAGAGTTATTGGGAAAGAGTAGAGTCTGGAGCAAATGAGATGAATGAAGATGAATTGTGGGCGAATGTAGATAGTATCGATAGGGCAGGTCAGGTTAGGTGTGTAAGACAAAGGGACAGAACCCCTTAGTCTAGCTAATAGAGTCAGTGCCCTAAGAGAGAAAGCAACTGGAAGTCAGGATGTAGATGGAAATGGAGTAACTGTTAGTTTAAATGAAACTAGGAAGAGTAAGCCGTAAGGTCTAGGAGAATTAGGAATAGGAGTTTAAGTGAAATGCTTGTGATGAGTGATTCTCGTGTTAGATATTTATCTAGATAGTTGAATGCGAGTAGATGAAATGGGTTGAGGGTTTGCTTGCTAGGTGCTGAAGTGATCTTACATCACTGGTATGAGGGGCTGGTGTCTAGCTGTGCAAGTGATACCATTGTGACGACACATGTAGGGAGTGAATGATGTTAAGAGAGTAGGTGGATGTAAAGTACATGAGAGGTATAAGAGGTTGATTGAAATGGTGAAAAAGTTGATTGAAAGGCGTTATGACAGGTGTGCTTCCAAGAATAGATGTCTTGTACAATTGAGCTGAATGAATATGTAAGGAGTGGGTGAGATGGATGGTGTGATATTTTTGGATATGTGGATAGGTTTTATGAAAAGAAAGAAATGTATGTGATGGGTGGACTGCATTTGAGTAGAGATGGGGTAGATGTGTTGTGGAAGGAGTATGATTGTGTTATTAGGTCTTTATAGGTGGGAAACCAAGTTATGTTAGTAGTCAGGGAACTATAAGAGGACACAATTGTACCATGCTAGACAGGGTGTGGTAGGCAAAGGGAAGAGATGTCAAAGGTATTCATGGTAAAAGAGGTTTCAGGGATAGGGGGCTGCACTATCTCTATAGCAAAGCTTGTAGTTGTAGAAATAAGAAGGATGAATTGTTTATGTTATTGATGAAAAAAATAGACATATGCTAAAAAATCATGGGTTGATGAAATTAAATTTAATGACAATGTGGGTGAATTTGATCTACAAAGGTATGATATATACATTAATGAAAGGAGAGATAGGACTTGTGATGGGATAATTATTTATATAAGAAATAGCCTTGCTTCAAATCTAAATAAAATAATTCAATAAAGCAAGAAAAACTTGAGTCACTGTAAATAGATATTAGGGTCAGTAAAAATAGGAAACTACACTTGGCAGCCATTTACAGACCTCCTGGACAGAAAGGACATAGATGAGATGATAATAATGGAAATAAGCAAAGGATGTGAAGTTGATAGTTATTCTAGGTGACTTTAATTTTAGCTGTAGGTACATGATTTTAGTAAGGCTTTTGATAGGGTGCCACACTTATGTCTTTTGAAATAAAGTTAAATCAAATGGGATCGATGGTAGTATATTTAGGTAGATTCAATAGTGACTTAGTGACAGACATCAAAGAGTTAGTATAGACAGGATTGAATACAAGATCTGACTTATGCTGTGTTCAAAATTAATTGACCATACTATCCTAATGGGCAGAGAAATAGCAAATGGAATTTAAGATAAACAAGTTTAGTGTACTTAGTTTTTTTTTTTAATATCCCATCTGCCGACTGCCTTCTAGAGCATAAGTCGTCGTACTCAACCTAGCCTAAATCTAGGCTATATTAAAAGCCAAATCAAAAAAAGAACAAAAAATACAAACAGAAAAAAACAAAACAAAAACAAACAAATTGAAAAATATGAAGCGAGCTCCGTCAACGGGAGGAAGGGCCACCCTCCACCGGCGAACAAGGAGGCGATCCATAGTCAAATATTAAATAATGGTAAGAAGGCCGGCCTCTTTCAAAAAGTCTGAAAAGTCCCCAGGTCAGTGTGCATGAATCCATCCTGAGTACAAGGGAGAGACGGTGGTGAGCCCGCCCATCCCGGAACCGGGACAGGTAATGTGCACCAAGATCACCCAGACTGGGACATTCAACAAGAATGTGCCGACCAGTCTGGGTGCCAAGGCAGTCATCTCAATAGGGCGCAGGCGAGCACTCCATCAAATAGCGATGCATCACACGAGTGTGGCAGATTCGGAGATGACAGAAAGCAACCTGAAGACTTCGCAGAATTGGAGGGGTAGGTCCATGGGACAATCGCAATGGCCTACAAATTTAAGTTCTCTACAACCATCTTATTTGCCAAGCAACCGGAAGAGCTGCCTGTACTCCAGCCATGTAGTCGGTGTGAGGAAGAGCGAAACGCTGGTCCGGTCGCAGAGTCCTCGTGGACTCTTTGGCGCCATCATCGGTGCACTCATTCCCCGCAATTCCTACATGTCCAGGAACCCAGCAGAAGATAATCACAACATCTGCCCGGCTTGCTAAAACCATGGCATCGCGGATATCACGAACCAGAGGATGCGAAGATTCCAATGTCCCAAGAGAACTCAGGGCGCTTTGTGAGTCGCTATAGAACACAATCCGGTCTCCGAACTGGGCAAGTCATGTAATCTCCCGTACCAAATGGTGTATTGCTACCAGCTCGGCCGTAAAGACAGACGCAGCGCCTGGCAGAGCCCTGCTGATTTCAAACAGAGGGGATACGGCGTAGAAGCCAACCCCCTCTTGGGACTTGGAGCCATCCATATACACTGGCACGGTTCCAGCGTGATACAAAGTATGCTCCAGAAAGGTCGAACGCAATACTCCCGGCGCTGTACAAGCGTTGGGAGCAGCGGCATGGCAACAAATAGGCAAACGTGGTACCCTCCAGGGTGCGTCCTGGGCAGAACCAGGGGCACCACCGGCCAGAGAGCTATAAGTAGCACTCGAAGGAGTTTCCTAGTCCTAAACCCAAAAGGGTTTAGGGTATGACTGGCGTCTCTCGGCGGCATAGGCACCATCAAAATTAGCTGCGGATGCAGTGAGAGCTGCTGGCGACTGAGGGAGACACCGGGGTCGCGCCTACAGGCGAATAATGCACTGTACATGGCGTAGAGCGAGTGGCATCTTCCCAGCAACGACTAGTAGGCTCTCAATGAGGTAAGTGCGGAAGGCACCGGTCGCCAGGCGAAGGCCGGTGTGGTGGATCGAGTCAACCTTCTGCAATAAACGCTCGGCTGCGGATGCCTACAACTCACATCCGTAGTCAAGCTTCGAACGAACAAAGGATCGATAAAAAAAGTAAGGCAGTAGCCCTATCGGCGCCTGGAGCGCTGAACGTCACGGGAACAAGAGACCCTAAGGTTGCGAATGAGCCTCCCAGGTGAGGCATCGGTCAAATACAAGACCAAGGAAAGGGTGCGATTCAACCACTTTCAGGCACACCCCATTAAGAAACAAGTCTGGGTCGGGGTGGAGCCGTGGATGGCAGCAGAAGTGCACCACCTTAGTCTTGGCCAAAGAAAATCGAAACCTGTGCGCTTTGGCATAGCGAGAGACACGGTTCAATGCCTGTTGGAGTCGACGCTCGAGTTGGCATCTGATCTGCGCCAAAAGAGAATGAAAGGTCATCCACGTAGAGTGTACCAAGAACATCTTCTGGCAGCAGCAAGGTAATGCCACCGATGCTCAAGGCAGAGTGTAAGGCTGAGGACACTTCCCTGCAGGACACCCTCTTCCTGCTCCATTAGGCTCGAGAGGGCTCCCCCCACCCATACACGAAATCAGCGATCTCACAAAAATTGAGATATAAAGACCGGGAGGTGTCCCCTTGTTCCCATCATGTGGAGGGTCTCCATGATACCGAATCGCAATGTGGTATCATAAGCCTTCCCCAGATCGAAAAACACCGAGGCAAAGTGCTGTCTACGAAGGAGGGCCTCGTAGACAGCATTTTGCAGTCAAAGCAGAGCATCTGAGGTGGAATGGAACTTGCCTAAGTGGCACTGTGCAGAAGACAGATGGCCTCCGCTGCCTAGAAAAAAACGCTAATCAAACATTTACCAATTTCTCCATCAACTTGCACACACAAGAGGTTAGAGAGATCGGGCGGAAACCGGCTGGAGTAGAGTGATCTCTCCCTGGTTTGCAAAAAGTGAGCACAGTAGCGATTCGCCAGGAATCTGGGAGGGGACCTTCCACCCAGATCTTGATGAACAAATCTAACAAAAAGGCCATGCCTCACTTACCTGGGTGTCAGAGCATGGCGTACGGGACATTCCGGACCATGGGCGGTGATGCGCACAAAGCAAGAGCGGAATGTAACTCACTCAGAATAAACCTGTCATTGAAGGGTTCTCCGCCTCTGTAGGTAAAGTCCAGTGGGCGGCCTTCCGCGAAATCACGATGTGCATTGATGCTGGCAGAGCAGCATCCCGGCTAGAGAATGCGGTCAGGAAGGATTCCATCACGGACACGTGATCCGAGATTGCGGTGCCATTCTCCTGGAGAACAGGAGGGGGTCCTGCGATAAATTGCCCCGAATCCTTTTGACTCGCTTCCACACCTCTGCTAGAGGGGTCTTCCCGTTAAGTGAAGCCACATATGCCCGCCAAGAATAGAGGCGGCGTGCTTCAAAATATACTGAAACCTAGCCCTAGCCCGACGAAATTCACCGACAGTGAAATCGTTTGGGCGGCGCTTATAGCACATGTAGGCACGATTTGTAATTATTTTTGTTTAAAAAATTCCAAAATATTCAAGGGCTGTCTCACACTCAGCTGACCACCAAGAAAGTAGTTGGTGCAAGGCAAAATGGGAATAGTAGTCAGGCCCGCAGCGATGAGGTTGCCGGAGAAGAACTCAATGGCCTCATCTACCGACCTAAACTCCTCGACTGAGATAGAGAATTCAGTCATTTCCTGAAATGCAGACCACCGCACCAAGCACCACCATGGTGGGCTCTCAGGAGGCAGTGGCCCAGAAAATGATATTTGAATGGGAAAGTGATCACTAACATGGAGGTCATCGACCACCCCCCAATCAAAATAAGGCTGTGCATCAGGAGAGCACAGAGATAGATCAAGGCAAGAAAATGAAGCGGTTCTCGGGCAGTGATGCATAAACTCATCCACATTTGGGACACCTATCTCAAGCTCTTCAATCAGATTAGCAAGGACTTGTCCACTGGGATTTATTGAGTAGTCTCCCCAGAGTGGGTGTCTGCCGTTCAGATCTCCATGTACGCAGAAATAACTATACTTCCTATAGAGGTGAAGCTGCACAGGCAATGACTGAAAGTAGGTATCTAAAGTGAAAAGAAGAATGGAGACATCATGCCTGTGGTGGTAAGGTCGCAAAACCCTTATAACCCGGGAGGGTGGGCAGGGGGCACGCACATAGCATGGTCTGGTGCAAAAAGATAGCTAACAGGGAACATGATGAGATGATCCTCCGCAGCTCCTCCTAGTTGGCCTGGAGTCCATTGCAATTCCATTAAAGGAATATGCCCTCAAGGCCTAGCTCAGAGGAGATGCGGGGGCCCTCTTCAAAAAGAAGACCTTCACGGGAATGGCCATACGCTCCCCGGAGTCAGAACCCCGGGCGCTGTTGGCCAGAAAATGCGGTCACCTTCAAGGATTTATTGGGGGAGGTTGGGCTTGCCATGCGAGTCTTTCCTCCCTCTGCCTCGAAACCTTACATAGGCATCGCGGCTTGGGAGGCGGGGACCCTGTTTTTGAGGATCCACCATCTAAGAGCTACCCAGCCTACCACTAGGCATGGGGAAAGTAGCCGAAGCTCCTTTGTTGCTGTCGTCCTTTCGGGGAGCAACTTTATGAACCCCAGAAGATGGCCTGGCAACCAACTTCAGGGGTGTTGCCTCCTGTGAGTCTAACGACTCAGTGGAGCCGCATGGTCGTTTCACCTTACGGGAAACTGTCATGCTGGGGGAAGGGGGGAGCCCTGGTTTTAGCCGGGGTTGGGTGTTAACTCCTTGTGCCACCAGCTTTACCAGGGGAGCGCCCGGGTTGAGTAGAGCCTGCAGAAGGGCTCTGGATGGGTGCAGAAACAACCGTGCTCATTGGCCTGGATGGAACAGGAGCAGAGGATGTCTCTCTAAGCATTGAGGCATAAGATGTCCCAGGCAAAGCCGGGCATGCCAGGACCAAGTCCTTAGCCTCGCGGAATGAGAGTCGATCATGGGCCTGAATGGTCAGGATTTCTTTCTCAAGGAGATATGCACCACATTGCTTCGAAGAAGTGGGGTGCGGCTCTCCACAATTGACACACTTGCCCGGACATGATTTGGACTTAACATATGTGGCTTTGGAGCAATTAACACAGACTTCGGGTGACCCCGACTTTGCATGTCTACATGAGCGATTCTAATGGCCAAAGCGGTGACAGTAATAGCACTTCCATGGCAGTGGCACAAATGCCTTCATGTGGTAGCGGTACCAACCAGCATGCACCGACTCAGGGAGCTTGTTACAGTCGAACATGACAAAGAGTGTAGGAGTGGGTCTCGATGCCCCTCTCTGTTTTCTCATCACACGTTCTACCTTAATCCCCGATGGGAAGTCAGCTCTAAGGTGATGTCCTCTATGGAATAATCAATGAGTTCCCTTGCATAAACTACTCCTTTCACAAAGTTCATTGTAGAGTGTGGCATCATACTCACCAGCATGCCATCAAGTGTCCGAAGATTTGACGCATTCGCCAAAATGATCCCATCCGAGAAACATGTCACCTTCAGCTCTCTACCAATCACACTACTTAAATCTCTCCTCTGAGGGATCATGTTGCCCTTAGCCAACATGGTGCGATCAGTGGAGCGAATAACGAGGAAGTGTTTGAAGCCAGTGGGCTCAAAAATGTCGGGTAATCTCTGAATGAGAGGGCTCCATGTTATCAAGGATTCCCCCTGCGCACTTTTGGTCATAGTCAGGGGCTCTGCACCCAGGGGGGGCAGAGGGACCAGATGTGCTGATCTTGGCTTGGTCGCTTACCGAAATGGCAGCAGACCCATCCGTCCCCACAGCCCTTGTGGATGGAGAGGAGCCTTGAGTCTTTTGTCTTTTTTTGTTCTTGTTTTTTTCTTTTTAGGAGAGGATGGCTGGGAATGAACCCTCTTCTCTCCTTTGCCGGCAAGAGCTGGAGAAGGTCCTGGCAGTCATAGGGGCACCAGTCAGAGGAGGAGATCCTAGCTGTTTGAGGAGGGCCTTGCATATGAATGGACTCGAGTTCGGTGCTTGGCACCGAGCCCAGATTCGCTCCCATGGAAGGCCCTACCGTCTGAGGCTGGGTTGCCTCAAGGACCATGTCTATCTCGAGTGGGGCCTCCATTTGGCCATGCCCCCCCCCCCCCAGGACATCACAGGTCCTATTGGCAGTAGTGTCATTAGTCTTGTCTTGGGAGGCACAGGCCTTGACCCCAACTAAGTTTAGTATTCTAGCCAGCAGGTCTTTTGAGGGAAGCGACTGGAGGGGCCTGGCTTCCCTCTCCCCCCTAAGGAAGTTTGCCCTAACGAGCCACTTCAATGGGGAGCAGTCGGCTATGGGCTGTCTGCTGACTTTCTTGGCAGTCCCCTTGGAAAGTAAAAATGGGACTGCTGATGGACAGAGGGAGGCGCCCAAAGGCACTTCTAGACCATGCGATGAGGGAAAGTCCCCTACACCTGTAGGTGAAGGAGAGGAGTAAGCCTCCTCTCTGGTTAGAGAAGTTTGGAGGGTCCCCTGCACAAGCACAGGGAGGGTGTACCTCCATTTTTTTTCTGTGGAGCTGCCCAAAGGTGGCTCTGTTGATTGTGAGGGGGAAAGGGAAAGGGGTTTTTTTTTTTTATATGTGGATCATTGGGCATGGTGACCCTAAATTTTCCATGGGATGCACACGATCATCACCCCTCAAGTAGCCCGCCCTGGAAGGGGTACGTACAGGCCTGGCAGAGACAGGTACCGCCATTCAAGACCACCCCTCCTGCCTGGTGGCCTGGCAGTCCATCAGCATGGTGGCTCCACCTTGGCTGCGGCATAAAATTGATAGAGTGTGAGGAGAAAAGGAAAAGGGATGTGAGGAAGGTATGGGTGGGGATGAAGCAGGTTGTTAAAAACCTACCATCCCAAACCGGAGCTCAGGGGTTAGGGAACATTGTCCCCTCCCCTCTCAGCCCCGATCCGGGATAGTTGGCTGTGAAGAAGGTTGGCATCTACCCTGCAAAAATAAAAGCTGACCAGAGAAAGTTGTGGGAGAGGTTGTAGGGGAAGTCACGAAGTAGGGGAGCAATACAGGCTGTCTGAAAGAACGCCAGAACAACCTCTCCTGTGTGATATTCACAGCCAATTGAACTGTGAGCCAGTGAGTCGCAGCATGGAATTCAGCCAGGAAATTTGGTTTGTTATATCGAGGGTTTACTGTAATATAATTGAGGAGAAGTGCAGGCATTTACTAAATAATAAAGAATAAAGGCTAAAAACAAAATAACAATAAATAAAACATTGTGATTGGTATATCCAGATTAGGTACCATCTGATACAATAAAGCCTAAATTGTAGGCCAGAAATATAATTGAGTAGAAGTGCCGGCACTTACTAAATAATAGAGATCCTAAAACAACTAACAAAACAAATACGCCATGATTGGCAATATCGAAGCTACCATCTGATGTCATAAGGACTACATTGTAGCCCAGAAACAGCGTCCCCTAGTGTGCACCCATAAACTCAAGTATTACCGTAGTACTAACTGCCAGGTTTGGAAGCAGCGGCAAACTGCTAATTACACTGTGTAACATGATTTTTGTTTTTGGAGAGCAACTGTTATTTTCTATTTGCTTGTGTCTATAATACATGAATAAACACTGTTTTTTATTTCAAACTTTGCTTTTGTGTCCAGGATAATGATTTTTATATGAAATTTAACTATTCCTTCGGGAAGGAATTGGCAAATTTGAAATTTCATTTGCATAAAGTAGAAACAAAATGACATGATACAAAAATAGCATTTATTAATTCTAGAATTACATAAGTAAGACAATTAAAATATTGAAATAGGTAATTTTCCATGATTTATGCTTATACTGTAAATTACTTTCACAAGTCATCCCCCAAGTATAGTCTACCATCAGATTTTCATTATATATCTTGATAGCAGCATTCAAATTCCAAAAGATCCTGATAAAAGCGCTCAACATGCTCCTCAGAGTACGCTCCCATGTTCTTCTTAAATTTATCAAGATGAGCATCAAGAATATGGACTTTCAGGGAAACACTGCAACCCATCTTGCCGTAGTTTCTCACCAAGTTCTCAACAAACTTTACATAGTTTTCAGATTCATGATTACCTAGAAAGCCTAGAACCACCTCGATAAAGCTGTCCCATGGTGCATTTTCCATCCTATGAGCTTCTCAGGAAACTTCTTGCACTCTCATGATCTTTTTTGTTTGTGGACTGATGAAGACCCCAACTTCCACCTTTGCCGCAGATAGCTTAGGAAAGAAATCTTGGAGATACTTAGAAGCTGCACTCCTTATCTAGAGCTCTGATGAATTGTTTAATAAGGCCCAATTTTAAGTGCAGAGGAGGAAACAGTATTTTGGGTGTTCCAATAAAGGCTCCTATTTGACGTTTCTCATGATTGGACATGTTTTGTGGAAAATCCCTTTGATGGTAGTGAGCCCTGCTGTCTCAAAGGAAAAGATAACAAGGAAACTTGGTAAAGCCATTTTGGAGACCCATCAAGAAAGCCACCATTTTGAAGTCTCCGATAATGTCCCAACCGTACATGCATCTAACAAGATCTTGACACTGCTGTATTCCTCTTTGAGCTGGACCAAGTAAGCAGCAAGAGGAAGAGATGGATACATGTTTCCATTATGAAGTAGCACTGCTTTGAGGCTCCTGGACGAGTTATCAATGAAGAGGCGCCACTCATTGGGGTTACAGGCGATTCTGATTGCGTCAAACAGACTGGTCAAATTGTGACAAAAGCAAAGCTCATCTTGATGTGTAAAAAAACTGGTGACACTTTCTTTGACCTGATATTTGCACACTGCAATCTAACAAATCCCACTGCTTGAGTCTCAGCATAGGACTTTGTGAGACCAAGATCTCTGACAAGGTCATTGAGATCTTTTGGGTTGGGATAGTATGGATTTCTCTCCTAAGTTGCACCTTTGTAATCTGGATCAATGACTTCATCCTCTTCTGAACTGCCTTTTCTTCTTAAAAACTGCTGCTCTCTTTATGAAGGAGTGAGTAGGGGAAGCTCAGAACTGTGTGGTCATGGTGGAATATATATTACTGAAGGTCTGGATACATGATAACAGGAAGGGTTCACCATGCAGAAGAAACAATTGCTTGAGTAGCGAGTTGGTTCCCTCCAAATTTGTGGGATTTCGAAATTCATAGCTCTCTTTTGTCCTCTGTACCATCCTGTAAAAAAAAAAATGAAAATATAAGTATAAATATACTTTTCACTTAGTGTTATCAGAAATGTAAAAAAAAAAAAAATCCAGTATCCAAATAAACAAAACATTATATATATATATATATATATATATATATATATATATGAATGCAATGTCCAGTAGGAAAAATGAAAGGGTGCTTCCAAGTATTTTTGAATTTTATTGAGTTCATTTTCAAGGATAACTACACGAGAAAATAATATAATAAGGGTATATACAGGGTGGGCCAAAAGTGACTGAGGGGTTGCAATATGTGATCATTATGCCACTAATAGTTTTCTTTCTTTCTTTTTCAGATATTTTATAGATTGTGACTTAGAAATTAATTATGGAGAAGTATAGTGTCGTACAACGTACCCAAGTTGTGAAATTCTTCTATCAATGTCAGGGGTCAATTATTCTAACACAAAGAGCATATCGCAGCCATTTTCAAGTGAGAGATGCACCAACTGCAAACACAATTCTGAGCATAGTTCATCGTTTTGAAGAACAAAGAGCAGTGACTGATCATCCACAAGCTGGGAGACCTCGCACTGTAATAACCAATGAGACCAGGGAAAGAGCGCGAGAGAGTGTTGAACACAATCCTGGATTGTCGACTCAAAGATGGTCTGGACAACTTGGGATATCATGAACTTCGCTGCAAAGAGTTCTCCACACCCTCAACCTTTTTCCTTACAAGGTACAGTTTGTTCAACAGTTAAAACCTGAAGATTATGAACCTAGGCTCCAATATGCGCTCAGAATTCAGTGACTTTTGGCCCACCCTGTATAAGCTAGTAAAAGATAAAGGACCGCCTCTAAGACAAGAAATCACTAATGAGGAAGTAAGAGAGGGATGGGTAAATTCACATTAAGATTTAGCCATAACAGGTAGCAAGGTCAAACCGAGAGGTAAGAAAGTCAAGAATAGAGCTAAAAGGGTTAAAACGATTAATGGATAAAGCGAAAATCTAGAGGGACATTAGGAGAGACACGAGAAGTAAATTGAAATGAAGGGGAGAGGGACAAGGAGAGAAGAGAAATAAAATAATGTTAATACAAAATCAATGCAATAATTAAATTGACAAATTGGGTTCCCATAAAAATGAAAATTGAAAAAAAAAATTAGGAATATATATATATACGAGGGGAGGTCAATAAGTTTTGCGAATCGGTAGGGCAAAACAGAGGAAGGGGGATGGCTGTTTGTGGAGGTGTTAGGACAAGTTATGACAAGTCAGGACCTGCAGCCGCACGCTCCTGTCTCATCTATTTAAGAAGCAGTAGCTGATCGCAGATCGTCAGTCACAAATTTTTCAATAATGGAGAAGGTTGAGCACCGCACAGTGATCAAACTTTTGACCAAGGAAGGCAAGAATGCAAAAGAGATCCATAAACGCATGGTTACAATGTACACTGACACCGCCCCTTGCTATGCAACCATTGCTCACTGGAATAGGGAGTTCCGTCATAGTCGTGACCAACAAGAACAATGTGGCCTGTGTAGAGAGGATGATCTTCAAAAATTGACAGGTGAAGGTCGAGCGAGAACTTGGAATATCACATGGAAGTGTTAACAACATCATCCACGACAATTTGGCCATGACCAAGGTCTCTGCCCGTTGGGTCCCTAGAAACCTCACGCCCCATGATTGACTTCAACGTCATCAAAGTCCACAAGGCTAGAGTTGCACAAGCTGCCCTGCGTGAGTGCGGATTCGAGGAGCTCAACCATTCCCCCTGCAGTCCAGATCTGGCCCCTAGCAACTACTTTTTATTCCGCCAGCTCAAGGCTGTACTGCGTGGATGCCGGTTTGGTGACGATGAAGATGTCCAGCTCATCGTCCAGGAGTGGATTGAACAGCAGTTGGGAGATTTCTGGTTGTCGGGAATTCAAAGCCTCAGGGACAAGTGGCGCAAGTGCATTGAAGTCGAGGGTAGTTATATTGAAAAATAATAAAACACTTTTCCTCATATCTCGTTTCCTTATATTCGAATTGCAAAACTTATTGACTGCCCCTCGTATATATATATATATATATATATATATATATATATATATATATATATATATATATATATATACCGGGTGTCCCAGAAAAAAGTTAACCGTACTTTGAATTAGTATAACTCAAAAACTATTGGAGATGTTTGGGTCCTGTAAAAGGTTTTATTTAACAACTATTTATCTGTCGATTCTGGAAATTTCATTAAATTCCCTTTTATGATTTTGATACACTAATTTGTCAGCAGAAAGTGTCTCTGTGGATCGGAATATAATCAACGAAAGTATCTTCCCTGAACTCCGCCAGATTTACCGCAATCAATTCAATAGACTTTGGTGGATTCAGGATGGCGCACCAGCTCATAGACAGCTTGCTGTAAGAACAAAACCAAGAGAAACGTTTGACAACCGCATTGTCGCGCTAAATCATGCAATTGAATGGCTCCCAAGATCCCCTGACTTAACACTGTGCGATTATTTCCTATGGAGATATCTAAAGAATAAAGTGTATTCTACTCCACCACAAAACATCAACTAGTTAAGAGATAGCATCACACGTGAAGTCAATAGACTTAAGGAAAATCACAAGTTAATCAAAAAAGTTGTTCAATCAATGCGATCAAAGGCGCA
The DNA here is from genome assembly GCA_963969495.1 of Ceratothoa steindachneri. Classification (NCBI taxonomy): domain Eukaryota; kingdom Metazoa; phylum Arthropoda; class Malacostraca; order Isopoda; family Cymothoidae; genus Ceratothoa; species Ceratothoa steindachneri. The sequence goes on along the minus strand of OZ018329.1, from coordinate 133,357,650 downwards.
ACTGTGCTTGGAAAGAAATGGAGGACATGAGGAAGGAAACAGTGTTTAGAAAATTAAAAAATGAATTTGTATTACCCATATGAAGAGGTGTTTTTGTTAAAAATGGATTTAAATATATTTGTTGATTTTAAACTTTGAAGTTTCATTATTTTACTTCCTTTCGCAAACATAATTTTGATAGGCTCCACTAAATCCATTAGTATATCAATATCGTAAAAGGGAATTTAATGAAATTTCCAGAATTGACAGATAAATAGTTGTTAAATTTGTTTTATTTTGCAGGACTCAAAAATCTCTAATAGGTTTTGAGTTATACTAATTCAAAGTATGGTTAACTTTTTCCTGGGACACCTTGTATATATATATATATATATATATATATATATATATATATATATATATATATATATATATATATATATATATATATTACCTTCCAGAGTTCTTTTGCCAAGCTTGATGGTGAAATGAGGTACCCAAGGTTTGTCTTGTTTTCTGACTGGCATGCCAAAATATACCTTTAAGGCATATTTTGGCATTTTAGCAGATCTCTCTACAGAGTACTATTTCGCTCTTATCTTAATAAATTCCCAGCAGAAATAGCAAAATACGTGTTGGATGCTTACAACCTCTCGATGCCATTGTAATGAATGCTTCTATCAATGACAAGTGACGATGTCTGCGCTGTGATAGCTAGAGTTAAACTGATTTGTTGAGTAGACATTCTTTGTATTTATACAGTCATTTACATTGCCAGACTGTTCTAGAAATTCTTCAAACATATAAAACTTCTTGAAAGTTCTAGAAAGCTCTAGTTTATTTTTTACCAAATTAGTGTTGAAACTATATGGAATGTAAGAGAACTGCCATTGCTGTCCAGGTGACAAAGAAACAAAATATGATGGAAATAATAGCTATTAATACTCTATTACTGTTTCTATAACTTTTTAAATATAGTATCAGGGCTGTGGAGCTGATACTTAAATCTTAAGCTCCAGCTCCAACAGTTTGAAATTTACTGGCTCCAGCTCCAACGTTTTGAAATTTCTGGCACCAGCTCCAAGCTTTATTTCATCTCACCATATATTAATGATTGATATAGCTTACTGAAATTGTACTTTGCTCAGTGCTTTTCATAGACTATAATAGATGGGTATTAATCTAAATTCTAATGACTATACCTCAGATTTGCTAATCTATTATTGATTAGAATATAATCAATAATAGCTAATTATTGATAACACTGGGGAAAAAAAATTTCAACTTTTTGTTTATTGACTTAGATTTGACAGTTAATTATACGTAATTTGGGTGCACTGAGCATGAATATTTACTCCGTTTTGCTTTATCAGGTCCTGATTTTGTTCAATACAATTCCTCTTTCATCAAATCATAAAAGGATATTTTCTCAATACTTGCTAAGTCTTTTTGCAGTTGCACATTATAATTATCTATTAGTACCTATTTAAACTAATTTTGTTTTTATATTTCAGATTTTGAAAATAAGGAATTGAAATACCTTTACAAATTGACAAAACAATCAAGTAATATGTCCTCAAGCACAAGAAAGTTCATATGCAAAAACTCTCATGATTCATTTTGCTACATATGTGGAAATTTTACACTTCCACATCAACGAGGAAATATAATGGACTTTGTGAAAAGAGTTTACTTAGCTTATTTGGCATAAAACTGAGGGATCATAATAAATCATGGGTTCCACATAAAGCCTGCACTGTATGCATTGAACGACTGCGACATTGGAGTCAAAAATACCTTTTGGAGTTCCGATGGTAAGTTTATGATTTCATAAAACTATGTAACTTAGTCATTTGTGTACTGTAAATTACCTAAGTAGAATTGTAACTTAGGTACATTTTTTGTTCCATTTCAGGTGAGGCGAGAGCCAACTATACATGAGATGGATTGCTAGTTTGGGTTTGTCAAGACTTTGGGCTTCAGTAAGAAAAATAAACATTGCATCCAGTACCCAAATTTCGATACCACAATACGACTGTGCCAAATTCAAATGAAATTCCCATTCCAAAATTTAAGTCTCCCATCTCAAGAAATAGTTGAAGATGTTTCTGAAAATATCATTATGCACTCTGAGGAGTAAGACACTGAATTCGACCCCAGCATAGTTATAAGTTGAAGTGATCAGCAAAGGTTTAATCAGGCAGAGTTGAATGATCTTGTAAGGGATCTAAATTTACGAAAAAAGACTGCAGAAATTTTAGCTTCAAAACTTAAACAGAAAAACATGCTTAGTTCAAACACATACATTTCATTTTACAGAAACAAAGAAAAAGAACTTCTTAAATATTTTAGGACAAAGCATAGTTTACTATATTGTTGCAACATACCAGGTTTGTTAAAGATAGGGGTTCAGTCTTACAATGCAAGTGATTGGCATTGGTTTTTAGACAGTTCCAAAAGAAGTCTTGTAGATGCATGATCTGACATAATCCTATGGATGCATTTTGTGGGTGGGTTTTGACACATGCAGATGACCTTTGATAGGCTCTTGTGGCTCTTGTCATCTGTGAAACTATGTTATGTGTGTTGCTGCATAATGGCAATCTATACAGCTCGATACCAATTAGGCACTCAACAACATTAAAAGAAAAGTATGAGCATATAGAAACTTTTAAAACTTATCAAATATAGGGAGCATGAGTGGTTCATATGTGACTTAAAAATGGTCAATTTTCTGCTAGGGCAACAGGCAGGGTATACTAAATATCCCTGCTTCCTTTGCTTATGGCAGAGCAGAGCTAAGGAAGAACATTATTCCAAACAAATCTGGCTAGTACGAACACCACTTACTGTCGGAGAAAAAAATGTAATTAATCCACCTTTAGTAAGCAGAGATAAAATGATATTTCCACCTCTGCATATCAAACTAGGTCTCATAAAACAATATGTAAAAGACTGAGATACAAACGGCGAGTGTTTCCAACACATAATTTCAAAATTCCCAAGTTTAAGTTATGAAAAAATCAAAGCTGGAATTTTCAACAGTCCACAAATAAGAACATTAATTAATGACAGCAGTTTTCCTAATGTCATGAATGAACACAAAAGAAATGCCTGGTTCTCATTCATGGACTTGATAAAAAGCTTTTTATAAAATTATAGGGCAGATAACTATGAAAAAGTCATAAGAAAACTTTTAAGGGACTACAAAGAGCTAGGTTACAATACGAGTATAAAAATGCATTTTTTGAATAGTCATCTTGACCAATTTCCAAGTAATTTAGGAGCTGTAAGTGATGAACAAGGGGAGAGATTCCACCAAGATGTTAAAATTATGAAGGAACGTTATCAAGGACGCTGGGATTGCCACATGATGGCTGATTATTGCTGGTGTTTGAAAGGGGACCTGCTGTCAACAACCAAATACTCTAGAAAGTCCTATAAAAGAACATCTTTACCAGAGTGAGAGCTTCATATCTCTTTGTTTTGTTTTATTTTAAGTCATTTCTATCGTTATAATATAATTTTAGAATAGTTTGAACTGCATGGATTCATGAAAATTGGAAATAAATATTAACACATGACTTCATTTTTAGTCCTAATTTTGAAAAAACTGGAAAATGGCGCATGTGCTGTTTACAAGAATCAGGACCTGATAGTGCCAAACCAAGGTGAAATTGGTTTTCAGCGCACAAAGATTACTTACAATAAAGTTCAGATATCATTCAATAAGGCCAATGTTTAAGTGAAAATTATAAAGAAATGTATAAAAAAGTTTTATACTTACTTGGATGAAATTAAAATCTTTATTTTACGTTAATTTTTATTAAGTCATACTTTTATTCCAATAAAAATTAATATCTTTTAGTTTTAATAATGATATATTTGACTGTTATTTTTAAATTCTCTTTAAAATTTTAAATTAGCTTCTCATATTCTTTATTTTTAATTCATTATTGTTCTCAAAAATAAAGCTACTTCTGCCAAGTCTTCTTTCATTGATGCTCTTAAAAATACTCTTTCTACGCAAAGGGTGGGAGGCATTACTATTACAATCCTAGCTACATTTCTTATAATCTCTGGATACCGGGGTAGGAGTTCTTCTATAGTCAGTTTTGATGAGCGATTATATTTTTCCACTTCCTTTAACCCTATCAAAAATTCATCTTTAAATTTGGTTTCTTCTATTTTAAGAGGTTTGTCTCCATCTTCATTGATGCGCTTTATATTTGCCTTTTTAATTGTCTAAATAATTTGAAAAATCTGATTGGCTTCTTATAATTGGATTTTCTTTCTTGGTCTTCTTGGTCCTCTTATGCAATTGCTATTTCATAAAGTTGTTTTTCCGTTAGCCTTCTGATCATCATTCAATGGGACTCTGTTCATTGGGTTTAAATAAACAGCAGCTAATAGGATGGTATTTGGTAAAAGTAGTTCCTCCTTTCTCTTCATTGAAGATACAATTCCATCTGCAAGCAGTCCACCAGTTTGACTAAGGCAATATAATAATTCCTTCCAGGCCAGCACAAATTCTCCAGGGGTTAAATCTTCAGCTTGAACTTGGGAGGGGGGGGGGAAGAAAAAGGAAAGTGAAGCAGGTCTTCAAGATATGGTTTCAGCTCTAACAAACGCTTGATCATCATATAGATGCTCCCCCAATGTGTTTCTTGATTTAAAATAGCTCCCAAACCTGAATGTCTTTTCAAAATAGTTGATTTTTGGTGTCTCTAGCTGTAATGGCTATTTGCCTGATTCTGCTAATCATAGTTGCTAGAGGGTATCCTTTTAAACCATCTCTTATTGTTAAGTGCAGTGTATGCATAACACAATGCTGCTAGAAGCTTCTTCAATCAAATCATCTAAAAATTTGTCTTCCGGGGTTATTAAATCATCATTTTCTGAGATGTCTTCAGCATTTGACATTTCATTAACTGTTACTGAATTAATTTTTTCAATTGTACTTAACATATTTGAAGCATTGTCTGTGATAATAGATAGAACTTGTTTTTTCTGAATTTCAAAATCCTGTAAAACAGTTTCCACCTTTGAAAGATATTCACTTGTGTGGTTTGAATGTGTATCCTTAACTCCAGTGCTTGAGTCACAACTTTATTAAAGTCATTAATAAATCTGACATTAATCGCAAAATAAATAACTCTATCAAGTGCATCCATCCATTTTGAGGAACATAAAGTGTCCCTGAAGTTTTTTGAAGTTCTTCTTTTTGTTGCGTAGCTTCTTTAAATATGATCTTCCTAGTTATCTTTATCTAGACACACTCCCAAGTTTTTGAGCCATTTTTTCATTCATGCCTAAGGATGCTGGTTTTCAAAGAAAAATTAGGGGTATACTGTTTTTTACCACCATTTCAATAATATGCTTCTGAAATTTATCAGAGGTCATTGTGACAGTAACTTTGTTTGTTACCAGAGCTGGGCACGTTCCTCGATTTTGGGTAGTGCGTTAGTGTTCTTTCGGCCACAGTTAGTGCATTCCTGGAATAGTGTTCCTCAATTTTTTCCGCTCGGTGTGTTCCTGCATTAGTGGTCCCAAACTATTAAAGCTTCCTTCAAAAAACTTGAAAAAAGTAAAAATCCACTGCATTCCTCAAAAAGACTACTGTGTGCATCAAAAGAACTATTCTGCAACTCAAAAATAAAACAAAATACAAGGCATTAATACACCAGAGCTTCATACATTAAAATATATGTATATTTCAGACTTTTTACCAGTTTTTCTGACTATATCACACAAAAATTCACTAAATCAAAAATATCACTTAAGTATTAGACTTATTTAGTATTTAAACTGTATTTTACTGCATTCCACTGTAATTTACTGTACTGCACTGTATTTGACAAGTAGACACATAGTTTCTAAACATTTTCTATTACAGTATTACACTAATTTATTAAGTTTATTTTACTTTAAATCTGACACAATGATTCAATTTTCATTATTGTACATAAAGATTAAAGACATCCTGTACTCTTATATTTCCCTGACCACTATCAGTAACTAGTTTCCCGCCTGCAAAGACCCAACAACACTAACTCCTGCCACAACACATCAACCCCAACCCAGCTAAGATGGAGTCCATCCAATGCATACAATGCCTTATTCCCATAAAACCCATTCCAAACATCTACAAACACCAATCCCGACTCCTCACACAGGCCTTTCACATAATCATTCAATCCTATTGCATGAGACAACCATTCCATCCCCACATCCAATCTCGGAAGCACACATGAAACAACGTCTTTCACTCATCATTTCAACTAACCTTTTGTACCTCTCTTGTAACTCACATGAACCAACCTTCTTTACATCATTTACTCCCACATGCGTAATCACAACTGCATCCCTTTCACACCCAGACTATCATACCTCTCTGACACATCATTTACACCAGCACCCAGCAAACAAACTCTCACTCCCTTCCATTTGCTTGCACTTGACTTCCTATCTAAATATCTAATCTGAGAGTCACCCATCACAAGCACCTCAGTCATCCTCCTAGTCCCCCTAGGCAGAGCATTACCTTCTTTGCTGTTCTCATTCAAACTACCACTCATTTCACGTTCTCCCACAACCACATCAGACAAATCACTTTCAACCTCTTCCTCTCTCAGGGTATCAAATCTGTTAGTCAACCTAACAGGTTCTATGTCCCTCTTACTCACAGACCTAACCTATTGTATCCATATTCACCCACCATTCATCTTCACTCACATCAGTCACTTCTTTCTCTCCAGTCCCTAGTCTAGGCTTATCTTCCACGCTCCTGGTCCCAGTCATATTCTTCATGCGTACACTCGCATCCCTTCTCACTTAATCTCTTGCACTCATCATGCAACTTACTCACCTCCTCTACCAAAGCCACATTTGCACTAGTCACATAACAAACCAGGCATTCAGATACATTTGCTCTGCTTACATCAAAAGGCATACTCACTTCATCCAAAGCGACAGCCATACTGAGAAACTTTTCAAAATATAATTAAAAATTCCTTAAGGGTATCATGTCTAATATTCAAATTTAACTATCTTCCCAAACTTAAATATATTACACCGAAATATCCAAAATTAAAAAAAAATGTCACTGAATAGAGAGTTCGCTGAGAACACATCCGATCGCTACCAATGCTGATTGGACCGTTTGTAGATCAATTTAGTTTATGTGTCAGCTGTTCATTATGCATATTTGTCCAATTATTGACTTTGGATGTGTTGTATGGAATACCGGTTATATTGGTGATCTGCACCTTCTGGAACCAATTCAAAGAAAGTACACTAAAAAAGTCAGTGGCCTGGAGGATTTCCCATATGCTGAAAGATTATCAAGATTGGGTTTATTCTCAATCAAAGGCCGTCTTATTCGTGCTGACTTAATAATGGTTTGAAAGATTCTAAATGGTCATTGCACCCAATTGGCTGACCTATTCAACTGCAGAGGTCTTGATCGAACTAGAGGTCACATTAAAAAATCTTTGTCCCTCCTCACAATACTGCTGTCAGAGCTCACTTCTTCTCATTTTGAACTATCAATTTATGGAACGATTTGCCTAAAGAGGTTTTTCTGCGAGTTCTGTGCATATTTTTAAGCGCAAACTTTTCTGGGTCCATTACTTTTTGAGTTTTGTTAGTTCCATCTTGTTATTGGTGGTCTATCTGCATCTGAAATTAGCCAACATATGGTTAAATTACTTGTAATCCATCCTATTATCCTGGTTGAAAGATTCAGCAGAGACTGATGAGGGGGAAAACCTTTATCAAGGTAAAGACCACTTCTAGGATGGCATTTCCTAGGGATCCATCCTTCATTTCTTCCTTCTCCAAATATCCTTATTTTGCCCTTTCCTCTATTAAATTTTATGGTAAACATGAAGAACGGCGCAGGGCACCCAAAAAAGTGGGGGGGGGGGATTGTGTGTATGTTTCGTTCACCGATCCATGAATATTCATGCGTGTTTGAGTCCTAGTTCAAATATACCCAGTGCCATTTTTGTAAAAAAATGCCAGAAAAAAAAAAGAGAAACGCTGTTTACTTACTTTATTGCGGTGAGTATACTTCTGAAATAGTGGTGAGGAAAATGTGGAATCTTTCTTTAATTCTCATTTTGGTAAAAGGGAATTTTTTGCAGAAGATGGCAGTTGTGAGATAGGCATCAAACTGGTTGTTTTTTTGTCCGGATTTCAGGGAGGAGGACTGGTATTATAATAGCCAGTCCATCAACCACATTTCTAGGTTGACAGTTTAATTAACAACTGATTTGGACTTGTGTTGTGCCTTGAATCTCGTTTCAGTCTGTTGATTTATTTTTCTGATTATTCTATAGTTCTTCACCACAGAATCAGCGAAAGCTAAGTTGCTCTTTTTTTTCTTATTACTACTTAAGTTCTTTCTTTGTTTGAATAAGTGATGGAGTTCGGGGATGAAAGTGAGCATGAGTGTCGGAATGTATGGATTGGTTGTGGTGTAGATGGTGAGGGGTATACATGTGTTGTATGTGGGCTGCGTGAATGCATTGTAGAGTTAGAGGGGATGAGAATGCAGGATTTAGACAGGATATGTAGGCTGGAGGGGTTAGTTTCCGAGCTCAGGAGGGAACTTAGTGTTAGGCCTAGGGCCGGTGGAGGAGGTAGGATATGATAGTTCAAGGGATAGTGAAGTTAGCCCCCATAGATTAGTTAGAAATAGGCATAGCGAGGATGGGGGACAGTGGAGAGTGGTTAGGAAATGTGTAGCTAGGAAGGCTTCTCCTGTTCTTTGCGAGAATAGGGTTGCCTCTGTTGAGGTGGTTAGCCGGGAAAATAGGTGTGTGAGTCAGAGGGACACAGAACCTATTAGCTTGACTGGAAGTGATATGACTGATAGGGGTGGGGGTGGAGATAGAGTGACTGGTAGTTTGAATGAGAATAGGAGTGGGGATGGAGTTAGGTCTGTGGGGATTAGGAATAGGAGTCTGATTGAAGTGCTTGTATGGGTGATTCGCGAGTTAGATATTTAGATAGGAAGTTGAATGCAAGTAGATTAAATGGTTTGAGGGTGTGTTTGCCGGGTGCTGGAGTGAGAGATCTGTCTGATAGGTATGAGGAGCTGGTGTCTGGCTGTGCAAGGGATGCGGTTGTGATTACACATGTAGGAGTGAATGATGTGAAGAAAGTGGGTGCATGTGAGTTATGTGAGAGGAACAAGAGGTTGATTGAAAAGGTGAAAGAAAGTAGGATGAAAGGTGTGCTTCCAAGAATGCATGTTGGGGTAGAATGGATGTCTTGTGCAATTAGGCTAAATGATTATGTGAGGAGGATGTGTGAGATGGAAGGTGTCATGTTTGTGGATGTGTGGGACAGGTTTGTTGGAATGAAAGAAACGTATGCAATGGATGGATTGCATTTGAGTAGGAGGGGGGTAGATGTGTTGTGGGAGGAGTATGATCATGTTATTAGGTCTTTAACATAACATAACATAATTACACGGATGACAAAAGCCACAAGGGCCTATCAAAGGTCATCCGCCTCCGTCAAAACCCACCCACAAAAAGCAACATCACCCGGGGAAGACAAAATCAAAGTCCCCCCACAATATAATATAACAGGAGCTTTGCGGGTGGGAAACTAGATACTAATAGTGGTCAGGGAATTATGAGAGGACATTATAGTACTGAAAGTAGAATGGACTTGGCAGATAACAGAAATAGGTTCCAAGGCGATAGAGGTGAGGTCATTCAGGTTGGAAGAGGTGCTTCAGGGGTAGGGGGGTTAAATTGTTTTTATACAAATGCTCGCAGTCTTAGAAACAAGAAGGATGAGCTATTTAGTTATATTAGCGATGAGGATATAGATATATTATGTGTTACTGAAATAGAATTTAGTGACACTATAAGTGAATTTGATTTACAGGGTTATAATATGTACATTAGTCAAAGGACAGGTAGAATTGGTAGAGGAATAATTATCTATATAAAAATCAACATTGTTTGAAGTTTAAATACTTCAATAAAGCAGGATGGAGTTGAGTCACTTTGGCTAGACATTAGGTTCAGTAAAAATAGAATGGTGCATTTGGGAGCTTTTTACAGACCACCTGGGCAGACCGATGATATAGATGAACCATGATAAGGAAAATAAGTAAGGGATGTGAAACAGATGCAGTTATTATTGGGGACTTCAACTTAAACTCTGTGGACTGGGAAAATATGATAGGTAGGGATAGAACAAGTGGCAGGTTCATAGAATGCTTTGAGGGTAATTTTTTGAATCAATTTGTTAATGAGCCAACGAGGGAGGACAATATATTAGATTTAGTACTTTCTAACACTGATCATTTAGTTCAAGAATTGATTGTTGGGGAAGCATTGGGAAATAGTGACCATCAGATAGTTCGTTTTAACTTAGGAATTGAGAAGGGTAAAATAACCGAGAATGTTGTAAAAGTTCCAAATTTTCATAAGGGAGATTATGTAAAACTCCGAAGCTTGCTAAATTTGGTAGACTGGGATGTAGAATTCAGAGGTAAAAATGCTTATGGGATGTGGGATACTTTCAAGCATATAATAAATGTAGTCCAAGAGCAATGTATCCCAATGTAGGCTATTAGGAACAAAAGTACGAAACCATTATGGTGGAATCAGGAGATAGCTAGAAAAATTTCAGAGAAGAAAAGGGCATACAAAAAATTACAGGTACAAAATAATATTCAAAATTTAAGTGATTATAGAATGGCTAGGAATGAGTTAAATAAGATTATAAAGAAGAACAAAAGGATGTCAGAAATTAAATTAGCTCAGGATAGCAACAAAGATCCTAGAAAGTTCTTTAGTTACTATAAAATTAATAACAAGTCTGGCAGTTTAAAAAGGACCTATCAAATATGAAGGGGTTGTGAGAGAAACTGATGAGGAATAGTTGAGGTACTAAATGGTTATTTTGCATCAATATTTACAGAGAAACTAAATAGTCTTATGTATAGTACTCATGGGTCAGGGAAAGAGGTGTTTACTACCATTAGTGTGGATTGGAGGACGATAAAAGGACTAATAGGTGAGTTAGATACTACCAAGGCCTCCAACCCTGATAATATTCATTCTAGGATACTTAAAGAAGGGGTAGAAAGTATCTCAATAGCTCTGGAGAAGTTGTATACTAGGTCACTGGAATATGGAGAAATACCCGATGATTGGAAGAGAGCAAATGTAGTCCCCATTTTCAAGAAGGGTAGTAAAGAGGATCCAAATAACTTTAGACTGGTTAGCCTAACTCCTGTAGTCTGTAAAATTCTTGAGAAAATAGTTAAAAAAGGGATTTGCCAACATCTAGAGAGAGAGGGGTTAATCAGCGATGCTCGGCATGGGTTTAGATCAGGTAGATCATGTTTGACTAACTTACTAGACTTTCTGGAGTTTGTAACAAATCAAGTAGATAAGGGAGAGAATGTAGATGTAATTTACTTGGATTTTAGTAAAGCATTTGATGAGGTACCACATAGGAGACTAGTTCATAAATTAAAAATGATTGGGATATGTGGGGGTGTTTCAAATTGGATAGCTGAGTGGCTGAAAGATAGGAAGCAAAGGGTAGTGCTAAATGGTGTAAAGTCAGAGTGGAGGGATGTTATCAGAGGGCTTCCTCAGGGATCAGTTCTCGGTCCATTATTATTTGTCATCTATATAAACGATCTTGGGGAGGCAGTTAATAATAAAGTGTCAATTTTTGCCGATGATACCAAATTAGCAGCTGTAGTTAAAGATATTGATGATAATTTTAAAGTGCAGGGGGATTTAAATAAATTGTTATCCTGGGCACATAAGTGGCAAATGACTTTCAACCTTGATAAGTGCAAAGTTATTAACATAGGAAAAGATAATAGAGAATTTAACTATGAAATGGATGGGAAAGATCTAGGAGTAGTAATAGATAAGTCATTAAGGTTTTCTAAGCATTGTATTGAAGCAGGAAATAGGGCAAATAGAGTGCTGGGTTTCATTAAGAGAAATTTCAGTTACAAAAGTAAGGAGGTTATTCTTAAACTCTATAACTCTTATGTTAGGCCACATCTAGAGTACTGTATACAGGCATGGTCCCCACATTTTAGACACGATATTAACCTTCTCAAGTCAGTGCAATGGAGGGCAACAAAGATTATTCCTTCCCTGAGGCACCTTGAATATATAGATAGACTGAGGGTATTAAATATGTTCTCGTTTGAAAGGAGGTGTGTGAGAGGGGATATGAAGGAGCTCTTTAAAAAATTTTCTGGGATAGATAAATTGGATGTTAGCAAGTTTTTTGAGTTAATGATGGAAATCAGACTAGAGGTCACCACTTGAAAATTAAAAAGCAAGGGTGTAGGTTGGATTTAAGAAAATATTTTTTCACCAATAGAGTGGTAGACTTCTGGAACAAATTGTCGCGGAGGGTAGTAGGTAGTCCAAATTTAAATATATTTAAGAGTAGGTTATATGAATTTATGGGAAGGCAAGGTTGTGATGGTTCCTAAGTTTTGTATATATTAATATTGTTTGTATATATCTATAGCTGCATGATTTAGTTCTTGACAAGCCTTGATTGGTGATACCCTTATTTCTGGATGCAATCCTCTGGATGTAGTTTTCTTGGGAGTTTGGGTGCCTTAAAAAAAGAGGCTGTTTGGCTCAGATGACCTATGATGGGCCCTTGTGGTTTTGTCATCTCTTATATTATATTGTGGGGGACTTTGATTTTGTCTTCCCCTAGCGATGGTGCTTTTTGTGGGTGGGTTTTGACGGATGCAGATAAGAACATAAGAACATAAGAAAAGAAGGAGACTGCAAAAGACCATTCATGGCCTACACTTGGCAGCTCCTGTTCCATTCAACACACAAAAGATTTCTTACCAGAGAAAAGTCATCAACATTGTCACCCTTTACAGGAGTTCGTCAGATCTAATCTACAATATACATAAAATGCATCCAGAGGATTATGTCCATTCATGCAACCGCAAAATATAATCTCCCCACTCATAGAAAAATATATACATATGTACATAAAAAAAAAGTCAGTCCCATCTAGCAGCTTCATCCATATATTTATCTAATCTATTCTTAAAACTACCCAGAGAGGAGGCTTCTATCACATGTCTAGTGAGCCTATTCCATTTATCTACCACACGATTTGTAAACCAATTCCTCCCAATCTCCTTCCTAAACCTATACTTATCAAGCTTAAACCCATTGCTACGTGTTCTGTCATGTTCACTAAGTATAAGAACCTTACCCAGATCCCCTTTATTATATCCTTTTACCCATTTGAAGACTTCAATCAATTCCCCTCTGACTCTTCTCCTTTCCAATGTATGTAGATTTAGTTTTCTGAGCCTTTCACCATAAGGTAAGTTCCTTAGCCCACCAATCATCTTTGTCATCCTTCTCTGCACAGACTCAAGCAAATCAATATCCTTCCTATAATATGGTGACCAAAATTGTACTGCATAGTCTAGATGAGGCCTAACTAGCGCCAGATACAGTTTTAGAATGACTTCAGCACTCTTATTGCTTACACTCCTCCTAATGAATCCCAATATCCTATTACATAAGAACATAAGAAAAGAACATAAGAAAAGAAGGAGACTGCAAAAGACCATTCATGGCCTACACTTGGCAGCTCCTGTTCCATTCAACACACAAAAGATTTCTTACCAGAGAAAAGTCATCAACATTGTCACCCTTAACAGGAGTTAGAACATAAGAACATAAGAAAAGAAGGAGACTGCAAAAGACCATTCATGGCCTACACTTGGGAGCTCCTGTTCCATTCAACACACAAAAGATTTCTTACCAGAGAAAAGCCATCAACATTGTCACCCTTAACAGGAGTTCGTCAGATCTAATCTACAATATACATAAAATGCATCCAGAGGATTATGTCCATTCATGCAACCGCAAAATATAATCTTCCCACTCCTTAGAAAAATATATACATATGTACATAAAAAAAGTCAGTCCCATCTAGCAGCTTCATCCATATATTTATCTAATCTATTCTTAAAACTACCCAGAGAGGAGGCTTCTATCACATGCCTAGTGAGCCTATTCCATTCATCTACCACACGATTTGTAAACCAATTCCTCCCAATCTCCTTCCTAAACATATACTTATCAAGCTTAAACCCATTGCTACGAAGCCCTGTCATGTTCACTAAGTATAAGAACCTTACCCAGATCCCCTTTATTATATCCTTTTACCCATTTGAAGACTTCAATCAATTCCCCTCTGACTCTTCTCCTTTCCAATGTATGTAGATTTAGTTTTCTGAGCCTTTCACCATAGGGTAAGTTCCTTAGCCCACCAATCATCTTTGTCATCCTTCTCTGCACAGACTCAAGCAAATCAATATCCTTCCTATAATATGGTGACCAAAATTGTACTGCATAGTCTAGATGAGGCCTAACTAGCGCCAGATACAGTTTTAGAATGAATTCATCACTCTTATTGCTTACACTCCTCCTAATGAATCCCAATATCCTATTAGCTTTATTCTTAGCATTTAGACATTGCTTTCTAGGACGAAGGTCTGAACTTACCAAAATACCCAAGTCCCTCTCACAATCAGTCCTCCCTAAAATTCTGCCATTTAATTTATAACTATTCAATGGATTATTTCTACCTATACTAAGTACACTACATTTGTCTATGTTAAACTTCATTTGCCATTTCTCGGCCCAATTGGACAGAATGGTCAATTCCTCCTGCATTACAACAGCATCAGAATCAGCCCTAATGGCCCTACCTAGCTTAGTATCATCAGCAAATTTACTCAGGTCACTACTTATACCTATGTCAAGATCATTAATATAAATTAAGAATAGCAAGGGACCCAAAACAGATCCTTGAGGAACTCCACTGCTAACACACCCCCACTCAGATTTAACTCCATCTATACTAACTCTTTGCTGTCTGTCACCAAGCCATGACTGAATCCACCTAAATATACTGCCATCGATCCCGTGTGCTTTAACTTTGCTCAGAAGTCGTAAGTGTGGCACTCGATCAAAAGCCTTACTAAAGTCCAAGTATAAAATATCATAGTTTTCATCATTATCTGCTGCTTCATACACCTTACTATAAAAAGACAGCAAATTGGTCAGACAGGATTTACCCTTACTAAAGCCATGCTGTGATTCTTTTATCAACTTATGCTTATCCAAGTGATCTCTAATATTCCTTGCTATAATAGATTCCATCATTTTCCCTACCACTGATGTCAAACTTACTGGTCTGTAATTAGACATATTTGTTTTATCCCCTTTCTTAAATATAGGTATCACATTGGCTTTCTTCCATGCCACTGGCACAATGCCACTCTCCAATGATTTTCTAAAGATGCATGCTAGGGGCTCACTTAACACATCCTTACATTCTTTCAAAATTCTAGGAAAGACCTCATCAGGACCGGGTGCTTTACTACTTTTGATTTTATCAATTTCCTTTGTCACTATCTCCTTTGTGATCAATATATCCTTGTCAGTTGGCTGTCTGGCTTTGTTCTGGAAGGTTGTCTTACAGGAGCTCCTGATTCTCATTGTAAGATTGGGATATAATACTGATTTGGGTGTATAATTTTTCTTGTATTTATTTGATACATCAATCACTGTATAATAAATACATTAGTGATTAATACTTTTGGGGAAGATAACTGGCAGCAATCCTGAGCAAGAATTTTTTTTTGGGTGAGTGTTAACTTTTTCATTAGTAAATTTCTGAGAGTATGGCTTTTTGTATAGATGATGAGAGCATGCCGTTTGAAAGTAGTGTGTATGTGGTGTGTGATGCATGTGGAGTTGAAAGGAGAGTGAATGTAACTGAATGTCGTGTGTGTTTTCTGGAAGGGGAGGTTAGGAGGTTGAGTGGGGAATGTAAGAGGTTGAATGATTTGGTGTTTGAGGTGAGAAGAGATGCAAGTGTGCGATTGAAGGGTGAGATTAGTGCTAAGAGGGTGGAAGATAGGGCTAGGACTGGGAACAGTGTGGAAGTTGTGAGTGATGATGAATGGTGGGTGAAAATGGATAGGATAGATAAGTTAGGACAGGTTAGGTGTGTGAATGAGAGGGACATAGAACCTGTTAGGTTGACTAACAGATTCAATGTCCTGAGAGAGGAAGAGTGTGAAAGTGATTTGCCTGGTGTGATTGTGGATGAAAGCAGGATGGGTGGTAGCGTGACTGAGAGCAGGAGGGAGGGTAATGTTAGGCCAAGACAGAATAGGAGAATGACTGAGGTGCTAGTGATGGGTGACTCTCAGATTAGGTATTTAGATAGGAAGTTGAGTGATAGCAAGTGGAAGGGAATGAGAGTTTGTCTGCCGGGTGCTGGTGTAAGTGATGTTTGTGAGAGGTATGATAGGCTGGTTTCGGGGTGTGAGAGGGATGCAGTTGTGATTACGCATGTGGGAGTGAATGATGTAAAGAAGGTGGGTACATGTGAGTTACGTGAGCAGTATAAAAGGTTAGTTGAAAGGATGAGTAAAAGCAGGGTAAAAGGTGTTGTTTCTGGTGTGCTTCCGAGATTGGATGTGGGGGTAGAATGGTTGTCGCGTGCAATTGGTTTGAATGAATTTGTGAAAGGACTGTGTGAGGAGCTAGGATTGGTGTTTGTAGATGTCTGGGGAGGGTTTTACGGGAATAGGAGGTTGTATGCGATGGATGGGCTCCATCTTAGTCGGGCAGGTGTTGAGGTTCTATGGGGGGAGCTGGATAGTGTGATTAGGTCCTTATGGGTGGGAAACTAGAAGCTGTTAGAGGTAAGGGAATAACAGGAATAGAGGGCAGGTGTAGGAAATGGAAGGGATGCAGTGATAGAGGAATAGCTAGGGGAGAGGGCATACTGATGCATTATAGGGGGACTAATGCACAAGTGAATGAGCAGATAACTAGGAATAAAAAAGCACAATGCAATGAAGATGGGAATAATAAAAAAACCTTAAAAATATACTACACAAATGGTCGGAGTATAAGGAATAAGATAGATCTCTTAAGAGCGTTAGCAAGTGAAGAGAATTTTGATATAATTGCGATAACAGAGTCATGGCTTGATTTGGCAGGTAATCACTTTAAACCTGAGGTTGAGATTGAGGGCTTTAACATGTTCCATACAGATAGGAATAGGAAGAGAGGAGGAGGGGTTATTATTTATATTAAAGATAATCTCCAGTGTTGTGTAAACAGTACAATTAAATTAGATGATAACACAGAGTCATTATGGCTAAATGTAAAGGAAGGTAAAAACACATTTAGGCCACATTTAGAGTACTGTATACAGGCATGGTCACCACATTTTAGACATGATATAAACTTATTAGAGTCAGTACAAAGGAGGGCAACAAAAATAATACCATCCCTGAAGCACCTTGAATATGAAGATAGACTGAGGGTATTAAATATGTTTTCATTTGAAAGAAGGTGTGTGAGGGGAGATATGATTGAGCTTTTTAAAATCTTTTCTGGGATGGATAAATTAGATTTCAGCAAGTTATTTGAGTTAGAAGGTAGTAATAGAACTAGAGGCCACCACTTAAAGATTAAAAAACAGAGGTGCAGACTGGATGTTAGAAAATATTTTTTCACTAACAGAGTGGTAGATTATTGGAATAGTTTGCCACCTGAGACTGTAGACAGCCCAAACTTGAATGTTTTCAAGCGCAGATTGGATGATTATATGGGGATGGAGGGTTAATTTCTTACTTTTTGGTATGTGGATATGTTTCTTGACTCATTCCTGTGGATGCAGTTTCTTTTTATTGTATATTTTGGGGGATTTTGATTTTGTTTTTGACAGACTCCTATGGAGGCTTTAAATTATATATTGTAGATGCATGGTTGGACATTCCTATGGATTGTTAAATTGTATATTGTAGCTGCATGATCTGACAAAATCCTATGGATGCATTATATGGGTGGGATTTGATGGATACGGATGACCTTTGATAGGCCCTTGTGGCTTTTGTCATCCGTTAAATTATGTTATGTTATGTTATGTTAAGCTTGTCTTAGGATTATTATACAGACCACCAAATCTTAGTAAGGAAGCTTCAAATCTTCTGTGGCAGGAGATTGAAGGGGCATGTAGAAGTAAGCATGTGTGTATAATGGGCGATTTTATTTACAGAAATATAGACTGGGAAGCTCTTGTGGGTGATCAGGAGGCTGAGGAATTTTTGAATGTTGTCCAAGATAATTTTCTGAGGCAGATTATTAATGAACCCACTAGAGGTAATAATATACTGGATTTAGTTCTGACAAATAGGGAAGAAGTTATTAAGGATACTGAGATTGGAGGAAATTTGGGTAATAGTGACCATTGTGAAATTAGATTCAAGATGAAATGGAATGGTATTGATAGTAGAATGAACAATGTTAAAATTCCTGACTTTAGAAGAGCAAATTATAATGGGCTCAGGACTTACCTGGAGGCAGTTGTACAGAAACCAGGCAATGAAATCAATTCAGGAATAGATTCAATGATATCAGTTAGTGGAGACAATAATCACCAGGAGGAAGAGATTACAATTGAAGAGGAGTATGAAAGAATAATTGAGCAATTAATTACAGGTCAGATGATTAACATTCCATATAAGGAGATTAGGACTAAAAATAATGACCCAAGATGGATGACAGATAAAATTAAGCATTATATTGGCATTAAAAAGGGCATTTATAGGAAAATAAAAAATGGAGAGGATCACTTAAGGCAGAGATATAATGAACTAGCAAGAGATGTTAAAAAGTTAGTTAGAGTAGCAAGGAGAAATTATGAAATTAAAGTGGCAAATAGGGCAAAGGAAGATCCTAAAAGTTTTTATCAATTATACAAAACTAAGGTTAGAGATAAAATAGGCCCACTTATAGATTCCAATGGAGAATTAGTGAGTGATAGGGACTCAATGGCTGGAATGCTAAATGACTTTTTTCTCTCAGTATTTACACAGGAGGATACTCTAAATATACCTGAGGTGTCAATGATCTTTCGGGGTAATGATGAAGAGAAATTAAAGGATATATTGATCACAAAGGAGATAGTGACAAAGGAAATTGATAAAATCAAAAGTAGTAAAGCACCCGGTCCT
The DNA here is from genome assembly GCA_963969495.1 of Ceratothoa steindachneri. Classification (NCBI taxonomy): domain Eukaryota; kingdom Metazoa; phylum Arthropoda; class Malacostraca; order Isopoda; family Cymothoidae; genus Ceratothoa; species Ceratothoa steindachneri. The sequence continues at coordinate 133,338,569 of OZ018329.1, read as the reverse complement.
GATGAGCTCTTTCCTAGAATTTTGAAAGAATGTAAGGATGTGTTAAGTGAGCCCCTAGCATGCATCTTTAGAAAATCATTGGAGAGTGGCATTGTGCCAGTGGCATGGAAGAAAGCCAATGTGATACCTATATTTAAGAAAGGGGATAAAACAAATATGTCTAATTACAGACCAGTAAGTTTGACATCAGTGGTAGGGAAAATGATGGAATCTATTATAGCAAGGAATATTAGAGATCACTTGGATAAGCATAAGTTGATAAAAGAATCACAGCATGGCTTTAGTAAGGGTAAATCCTGTCTGACTAATTTGCTGTCTTTTTATAGTAAGGTGTATGAAGCAGCAGATAATGATGAAAACTATGATATTTTATACTTGGACTTTAGTAAGGCTTTTGATCGAGTGCCACACTTACGACTTCTGAGCAAAGTTAAAGCACACGGGATCGATGGCAGTATATTTAGGTGGATTCAGTCATGGCTTGGTGACAGACAGCAAAGAGTTAGTATAGATGGAGTTAAATCTGAGTGGGGGTGTTAGCAGTGGAGTTCCTCAAGGATCTGTTTTGGGTCCCTTGCTATTCTTAATTTATATTAATGATCTTGACATAGGTATAAGTAGTGACCTGAGTAAATTTGCTGATGATACTAAGCTAGGTAGGGCCATTAGGGCTGATTCTGATGCTGTTGTAATGCAGGAGGAATTGACCATTCTGTCCAATTGGGCCGAGAAATGGCAAATGAAGTTTAACATAGACAAATGTAGTGTACTTAGTATAGGTAGAAATAATCCATTGAATAGTTATAAATTAAATGGCAGAATTTTAGGGAGGACTGATTGTGAGAGAGACTTGGGTATTTTGGTAAGTTCAGACCTTCGTCCTAGAAAGCAATGTCTAAATGCTAAGAATAAAGCTAATAGGATATTGGGATTCATCAGGAGGAGTGTAAGCAATAAGAGTGCTGAAGTCATTCTAAAACTGTATCTGGCGCTAGTTAGGCCTCATCTAGACTATGCAGTACAATTTTGGTCACCATATTATAGGAAGGATATTGATTTGCTTGAGTCTGTGCAGAGAAGGATGACAAAGATGATTGGTGGGCTAAGGAACTTACCTTATGGTGAAAGGCTCAGAAAACTAAATCTACATACATTGGAAAGGAGAAGAGTCAGAGGGGAATTGATTGAAGTCTTCAAATGGGTAAAAGGATATAATAAAGGGGATCTGGGTAAGGTTCTTATACTTAGTGAACATGACAGGACACGTAGCAATGGGTTTAAGCTTGATAAGTATAGGTTTAGGAAGGAGATTGGGAGGAATTGGTTTACAAATCGTGTGGTAGATGAATGGAATAGGCTCACTAGGCATGTGATAGAAGCCTCCTCTCTGGGTAGTTTTAAGAATAGATTAGATAAATATATGGATGAAGCTGCTAGATGGGACTGACTTTTTTTTTATGTACATATGTATATATTTTTCTAAGGAGTGGGAAGATTATATTTTGCGGTTGCATGAATGGACATAATCCTCTGGATGCATTTTATGTATATTGTAGATTAGATCTGACGAACTCCTGTTAAGGGTGACAATGTTGATGACTTTTCTCTGGTAAGAAATCTTTTGTGTGTTGAATGGAACAGGAGCTGCCATGTGTAGGCCATGAATGGTCTTTTGCAGTCTACTTCTTTTCTTATGTTCTTTAATTTCTCTTCATCATTACCCCGAAAGATCATTGACACCTCAGGTATATTTAGAGTATCCTCCTGTGTAAATACTGAGAGAAAAAAGTCATTTAGCATTCCAGCCATTGAGTCCCTATCACTCACTAATTCTCCATTGGAATCTATAAGTGGGCCTATTTTATCTCTAACCTTAGTTTTGTATAATTGATAAAAACTTTTAGGATCTTCCTTTGCCCTATTTGCCACTTTAATTTCATAATTTCTCCTTGCTACTCTAACTAACTTTTTAACATCTCTTGCTAGTTCATTATATCTCTGCCTTAAGTGATCCTCCCCATTTTTTATTTTCCTATAAATGCCCTTTTTAATGCCAATATAATGCTTAATTTTATCTGTCATCCATTTTGGGTCATTATTTTTAGTCCTAATCTCCTTATATGGAATGTTAATCATCTGACCTGTAATTAATTGCTCAATTATTCTTTCATACTCCTCTTCAATTGTAATCTCTTCCTCCTGGTGATTATTGTCTCCACTAACTGATATCATTGAATCTATTCCTGAATTGATTTCATTGCCTGGTTTCTGTACAACTGCCTCCAGGTAAGTCCTGAGCCCATTATAATTTGTTCTTCTAAAGTCAGGAATTTTAACATTGTTCATGCTACTATCAATACCATTCCATTTCATCTTGAATCTAATTTCACAATGGTCACTATTACCCAAATTTCCTCCAATCTCAGTATCCTTAATAACTTCTTCCCTATTTGTCAGAACTAAATCCAGTATATTATTACCTCTAGTGGGTTCGTTAATAATCTGCCTCAGAAAATTATCTTGGACAACATTCAAAAATTCCTCAGCCTCCTGATCACCCACAAGAGCTTCCCAGTCTATATTTCTGTAATTATAATCGCCCATTATACACACATGCTTACTTCTACATGCCCCTTCAATCTCCTGCCACAGAAGATTTGAAGCTTCCTTACTAAGATTTGGTGGTCTGTATAATAATCCTAAGACAAGCTTGTTTTTACCTTCCTTTACATTTAGCCATAATGACTCTGTGTTATCATCTAATTTAATTGTACTGTTTACACAACACTGGAGATTATCTTTAATATAAATAATAACCCCTCCTCCTCTCTTCCTATTCCTATCTGTATGGAACATGTTAAAGCCCTCAATCTCAACCTCAGGTTTAAAGTGATTACCTGCCAAATCAAGCCATGACTCTGTTATCGCAATTATATCAAAATTCTCTTCACTTGCTAACGCTCTTAAGAGATCTATCTTATTCCTTATACTCCGACCATTTGTGTAGTATATTTTTAAGTTTTTTTTATTATTCCCATCTTCATTGCATTGTGCTTTTTTATTCCTAGTTATCTGCTCATTCACTTGTGCATTAGTCCCCCTATAACGCATCAGTATGCCCTCTCCCCTAGCTATTCCTCTATCACTGCATCCCTTCCATTTCCTACACCTGCCCTCTATTCCTGTTATTCCCTTACCTCTAACAGCTTCTAGTTTCCCACCCGTAAGGACCTAATCACACTATCCAGCTCCCCCTATAGAACCTCAACACCTGCCCGACTAAGATGGAGCCCATCCATCGCATACAACCTCCTATTCCCGTAAAACCCTCCCCAGACATCTACAAACACCAATCCTAGCTCCTCACACAGTCCTTTCACAAATTCATTCAAACCAATTGCACGCAACAACCATTCTACCCCCACATCCAATCTCGGAAGCACACCAGAAACAACACCTTTTATCCTGCTTTTACTCATCCTTTCAACTAACCTTTTATACTGCTCACGTAACTCACATGTACCCACCTTCTTTACATCATTCACTCCCACATGCGTAATCACAACTGCATTCCTCTCACACCCAGAAACCAGCCTATCATACCTCTCATTAACATCACTTACACCAGCACCCGGCAGACAAACTCTCATTCCCTTCCACTTGCTATCACTCAACTTCCTATCTAAATACCTAATCTGAGAGTCGCCTATTCTGTCTTGGCCTAACATTACCCTCCCTCCTGCTCTCAGTCACGCTACCACCCATCCTGCTTTCATCCACAATCACACCAGGCAAATCACTTTCACACTCTTCCTCTCTCAGGACATTGAATCTGTTAGTCAACCTAACAGGTTCTATGTCCTTCCTTTTCAAACACCTAATCTGTCCTAACTTATCTATCCTATCCATTTTCACTCACAACTTCCACACTGTTCCCAGTCCTAGCCCTCTCTTCCACCCTCTTAGCACTAATCTCACCCTTCAATCGCACACTTGCATCTCTTCTCACCTCAAACACCAAATCATTCAACCTCTTACATTCCCCACTCAACCTCCTAACCTCCCCTTCCAGAAAACACACATGGCATTCAGTTACATTCACTCTCCTTTCAACTCCACATGCATCACACACCACATACACACTACTTTCAAACGGCATGCTCTCACCATCTATACAAAAAGGCATACTCTCAGAAATTTACTAAGGAAAAAATTAACACACAAAAAAAGAAAATTCTTGCTCAGGATTGCTGCCAGTTATCTTCCCCAAAAGTATTAAATCACTAATGTATTTATTATACAGTGATTGATGTATTAAATAAATACAAGAAAAATTACACACCCAAATCAGTATTATATCCCAATCTTACAATGCGAATCAGGAGCTTCCTGTAAGACAACCTTCCAGAACAACGCCAGACAGGTAACCGACTAGCCAGACAGCCAATGTTTCTTGACTCATTCCTGTGGATGCAGTTTCTTTTTATTGTATATTTTGGGGGACTTTGATTTTGTTTTTGACAGACTCCTATGGAGGCTTTAAATTATATATTGTAGATGAACGGTTGGACATTCCTATGGAGTTAAATTGTATATTGTAGATGCATGATCTGACAAAATCCTATGGATGCGCTATGTGGGTGGATTTGATGGATACGGATGACCTTTGATAGGCCCTTGTGGCTTTTGTCATCCGTGAAATTATGTTATGTTAAGGAAGAAGTTCAGTAAATATTCATATTAGCGACTCGAACGATGGGACGTAGTATTTCGTCCGTGTTCCAAAATGTTTCACGTTTTTGGAGTAATTTAAGGGGACGGCTCGTGTGGGGTTAAACACAATGGGGGAACCACACTACGATGATCCTGTTTCAATAAATTGAGGGGGGGGTCCCCCAGTATATAATCATAATTGTTTATAGAATAATGTCCTAAGGTTTACAGAGGTGAATGATTTAACCAAATCATGTCAGCGCCTTTAATCTTTTTGCGAATTATAGTGGGGGTGGGGTCTGACGTCAGAAATGACTGATTTGAATTTTTATTTTGTTTTTTACTTAATATCATTTTATTATCCTCATTTGGAGACATTTTTATTTTTCAATATATTTTTCCCTATTTTACTATTTTTATTACCTTTTTTTATACATTTAAATCTAATTAGCTAGATCATTTAAAAGAACTACCTTTTTTTTTAGCCGTTTGGGTGTATTGCAGACGCCTTATACGCATTGTAAACATGGTATCCATTTGCTAAGTTTACCCGTCATCTATTGCCAAATTATTAACTCTATTTTCGGATCAAGATAATTTTTTTACCTTTTTGGATTTTCATAATTTACTTAACATTAAAATCGATCGCGAGGTTTGTATCCGGGAATTAGATATTACCTTTCATTTTTAATTTAGATGTTCTTAACCTAAACGTGTCCATAATTTACTTAACATTAAAATCGATTGCGAGGTTTGTGTCCGGGCATTAGATATTACCCCTCATTTTTAATTTAGATGTTCTAAAACTAAACGTGACTTAAGTGAGCGCCATTTTTAAAAAAATTCAGCATTGCTTTGCACGTTTTACTCAAACGCCCGGATCTCAGTAGAAACTATTCTGCAATTTGTTTAATGGTTCTAGTCAACCAATTGACATTAGAAGTTATGTCCCATGAAATCAAGTTTACACCAAAAACTTTGATTGACTGGGTTAGTTTCTGCAGAGAGGTCGCTATTCACTATTGTGAACAAAATATGCTTTCCTAATCGCTATTTCAGAAGTATACCCACCGCAATAAAGTAAGTAAACAGCGTTTTTCGTTTGGTTATTTTCGGGCATTTTTGTAATAAAAAAAAAATGGCGTAAGTAAACAGAGTTTTTCGTATGTTTAGTTTCGGGCATTTTCTTTACAAAAAAATGGCGTCGGCTATATTTCGAATAGGACTCAAACGTGCATAAATATTCAGGCAGGGGTGAACGAAATATAAACAGACCAAAATCTACTTTTGGGGCTGAGCCGATAATCTACATATTTACCAGAAGTTCTCCTTTGTGGGAAACATTGCACAGCAAGCATGTACATTTACTGACAGATATATTCTGAAAGAGCTTATTTTGTCTGTGGCTCCAGCTTCATATTACCACTTTGGTTTTGTGAACTGCCTGGTTGGCTTACTAGTTGGAAGAACTGACTGGATAGTAAAGCTCTGTAATTGTATTTTGTTCCTAGCCATTCCATAAGTTAAAATACACTCAAACTTTCTAAAAAATTATCGCCAATTCTGGAAGTACATTCCAATAATTTTGTAGCAAAACATCATCTTCACAATCCTCAAATCCCATTTGCAATTCTATTTCCCAAACTGATTATATTAAAGATCATTTTATAAATCAATTTTTTAATAAAAAATACAAGTGTTTGTATGTATTATCATAACAAAATCCTATAATCTCAACTCAAAATACTACAACAATAAGGCTACTTATGGACTCTGAACTTTTCAAGTTTTGTTTGGTTGGTATTCGCGGTAGCTAATAACGAACTAGCTGGTAAGTGGCCTTTTCTTATCACTCCACTCTTAACGTTAGATATATGTAATTACGGCGAACCGAAAACTTATCTAGCAGACCCGTCGCTACAGGTCTGCAGGCAGCCCAGGGGCTGACCCGATTCATGCCATGTAGTCAGTATGAGGAAGAGCGAAACACTGGTCTTGTCGCTCGTTCCTCACAATCTCTTTGCCACCCTCATTGGCGCAATAATTCCTATAAATTCCCACATCTCCATGAACCCAACCGAAGATAATCTCGATTTCCGCCATGGCTTGCGTCAACCGTGGCGTCACGGATACTACAAACTAGGGTGTGTGGATATTGCAATGCCCCGAGAGCATTCAGGTCGCTTTGTGAGTCATTATAGATCACACTCCGGTCTCCAAAATGAGCACGACGCGTTATCCCCCCTACAAAACGGCAAATTGCAACCAACTCATGTGAAAATATTGAGGCTGCGGATAGTAGATCCCTGCTAACTTCAAAAGGAGGGGATACGGAGCTGAAACCGATCTCCCTGCTTGGACTTGGAACCATACGTTTACCATTGCACGGATTCAACGTGACATAAGTATGCACCAAAAAAGCTCAACGCAATACTACCGGTGCTGTGGAAGCTTTGGGAGCAGAGGCGTAGCGACAAATAGTCAAAGGTTGTACCCTCCAGGGTGGCGTCCTGGGAAGAACCAGAGGGACACCGGCCCGAGAGCTACATCGAGTTCTAGAAAGATTTTTTCAGGACTAAACACTAAGGGCTTAGGGTATGACTGTCATCTCTCGGTCGAATAGGCACATTCGAGATCAGCCGTGGATGCAGTGAGAGCCGTTGGCAAATTAATGAAACGTCCGGCCCACGCTTACAGACGCATACTGTCCTGTGTACGGCGCAGAGTGAGCGCTATCTCCCCAGCTTCGACAAGAAGGCTCTGTGGTAGGCATGGGTAAGGCGACGGTCGCGCGATAGAGAAACGAGTGTTGTGGAGAGAGTCCAGATTCTTCAATCCACACTCTGCTGGGATGCGTAAATCTCGCATCCGTAGTCATGGCGCAGAACGCAACTCACTCAATGTAAACCTGTTGTTGAAGTATTCTTCGCCTCTGGATGTAAAGTCCAGTCAGCGGCCTTTAGCAACCTCATGACGTAATGTGCATGCTGTGGGAGCAGCATCCCTACTAGAGAATCTGGATAACGCGGTCGTGAAAGACTCCGCCACGGACTTGTAAACCGAGATTGCGGTTCTCTTACCCTGGAGAACGGGATGGAGGTCCTGCGAGAACTTGCCCCGAATCCTTTTGACTCGTTTCCACACCTCTGCAATATGGGTCTTCCAGCCAGGAAAAAAGGTGGGCGTGTTTGGAAATATACCAGAACCTAGCTCTAGCTCGATGAAATTAATCGAAAGTAAAATCGTTCGAGCGGCGCTATGACGGCGTGCAGGTATATCGCTTCTGCCTGAGAGCACCCTCATGTACGAGTAGCGACCAATTGCAAAGTGAAGTAGAGCCAACAAGAAACCTCACAAATGGCACTGTGAAATCTTGAAATTGGGCACACAAATCGAACATTGAAATAATATACCATTCTTCAATAATTAATTAATGTAATATAAAATTACAATTTAATAATCTATGTATCAATGCAAAGCAGAATATTTTGTAATAAGGCAAATTAAATCGTTGTGCTCCCATGCGAGCGTACAAACATACATTAGCGTTAGTATAAATAAGCTGACAGAAACATACAACCGCATTAGTATCATTATTATTATCATTGGATCCATTGGATTATCATTATTAGCATTGGCATTGGCCTATAGCCAAGCAGTACCTCGTCCTTAATCCGTCCGTCCATAGTCCTAACAATCTGATGCAGAAGGAGACTTACAAGTAACACTGATAGTCAGTCAGAGACGTGAGCACACAAACGAACCACGGAAAACTCGACAATTTCACTTGCCTGAACCAATTTAGCGCTAAGGCCACCTTACCTTCTCTACCAAATAAAGAGGATCATCAACCGGAATCCTTATAATTGGTGACACACCTATAAACTAGTGACCCCTTCGACCGAACAAAGGGTAACCAAAAAAATATGGACGCTTCAGACCATCACTAGGAAGACGCGAATGCCATCACAATCAAGCCACCCATCTTTAACGAGACACAGGATCAGGTTGGCTTATGATAGTAGAGGCCCAGTTTCATATATCGAGGATAAATAAGGAGGAAACCTTTTTTCACGCCTTGGCTGCACTACCTCCCGAGACTGTTGAGAACGAATTCCAGCTACAGTCTTATCTGCCCAAAACTACCAGCTTATAAGGACCGAAACAATTCTGCTGTTCGAGAGAACCAAACCGTAGCTCTTCGAGAAGCTCGTTTCCACCTCCACACTTACTGGTCGACCTCCGATCAACCTGAAGGAACTGCGGAGAATAGTTCTACAGGAACGAGTTGGGGAAGAACTCGTGAGGCACAAATTTATTCAATCCCTGTCATCAAACATCGCGCCAATAAATGCCGCCCTGAAGTACCTAACCCTGGCCTAGCTAGGAAAGATTGCAGACGAACTAATGCCATTTTATAAGACACAGTGTCTTAGCATTAATAATAACAGTGATGCAATTGAAAGTAGTGCCACATCTTTCATCGATATGCGTGTTCTCGATTAAAATAATCGGTGTGAGCACCATATAAATAATGTGCAAAATACGGAAAGCGCGTGCTCAGTGCCTATGGGTGTGTACACTAATGGAAACCGTTCTAATTTTGTAGAGAAGTATAAAGCCTTGTAGAACCCCGCGCCCACAAATCACGCCCAGCTATCGGCTAACTCCGTGACACATACAATTGAGACCGGCAGTGTACCACCAACATTCACGCGACCAAGATCTCTTTTAATAGAGAAGCTACAAGTTATCAAAGCAACGTTTGAAACACTATTAAAGGAGGGGGTTGTGTGGCCGTCAGTCACCGTGGGCTTCGCCAATTTACATGATCCCGAAGAAGTCGCCGGGCAAGTACAGGGCAATTGGCGATTTTTGCGCACTTATTCCAATCACGAAGCCCAACAAATATCCATTACTGAGATTACAAAGTATAGCAAACCACCTTCATTGTAAGACAATTTTCTATCAGTTGGATCTGGTTCTTGCATATAAACAGATCCCGATGAACCCGGCAGACATAGAGAAGACTGCGGTAGTAACTCCGTATGGGTTATGGGAGAATATGAAATTACCATTTGATCCCAGGAATGCAAGCTGCACATTTCAACGTCATATGGATAAACTGTTTCGGGGATTAGAGTTCGTTTATGTATATATAAAAGACATCTTGATATTTTCGGACAATTTGGACGACCATTTGGATCATTTAGATCCAGGGCCGCCGAGAAGGGTAGTAACTGCGGTAGTAACTCCGTAGGGGTTATGGGAGTATATGAAATTACCATTTGACCTCAAGAATGCAAGCTGCACATTTCAATGTCACATGGATAAACTGTTTCGGGGATTAGAGTTCATTTATGTGTATATAAAAGCCATCTTGATATTTTCGGACGATTTGGACGGCCATTTGGATCATTTAGATCTAGGGCAGCCGAGAAGGAGGTACAGCTGGGAGGGGTCTTTGTTTCCGTATGTATACAGAGCACAGATCAAATGCTATAGATATAAACCCTTTTCCTATATGTCTTGTAGGGAGTAACTTCCAGTGGAAATAATATTCTCTAGTTTACATCGGAACAAGAGGTCAACTAAAACTCGCCTTTAATCTCGCGATGTTGATAATAATATATTGTCAATGTGTAAAAGAAGAAGAGGCCGAATAAGGAGAGTGATTGACGCTGCGAAAAGTGTCATTGTGGTAAGTGTTCTGTCGAAATTACATAATTTTTGTGATTTGGGGGGAGGGGGCGTTCCCATCTGTTTTCTACAAATCAAAATATGTTAAAATAATTTTGTTCGTTCTTTTAGGCATTAATATATATATATATATATATATATATATATATATATATATATATATATATATATATATATATATATATATATTATATTATATTAAATATATCATTGCCATAGGTATAATCTGAGGAGTGGAGCAAGAATACCCGAAATTACAAAACAAAATAAGGGTGAGTGTATATTGGTTGTTATTAAGTTGTCAATTGCCATGTTATTAGTTGTAACAAGTTGTTAATACCGTCTAATTTTCTGAGGAACTGAGTGCTGAAATGTTTTTAAGTTTAGATAAACATAAAAGAGAAGTGAGTCAGATAACTGAAGATGATCAAAGAACAGAAGTGACACCTGCTGGTACGGTATTCAGAAAAGGGACAAATAATGCTGCGCTTCCTGCTGCAAGTACAATGACAGGCTGTATGCCTGATGTGGGTTTTGATATTAGTGTTCATGAGAAATTAACCGCGGAAAGAGTTGAAGAATATGTCAGAAAGTTCCATCTCAATTGCCCAACTTCATTTCCACGTGGCAGTAATCAACAAGCATTCCCTGAGAGTATATTCTCAGTACGAAATCAAATTGTTGAAATTTCAAGACGAGATTGGGTGTATTGGAGTCCATCACAACAGGCTCTCTATTGTTTTCCGTTCGGTAGCTTTGAAAAAGAAACCGAAACTTAAAAATCTCATTCACGTCTAACAACATCAGAGGGCTACGTTGCAAGCGAAAAATGGAGAAAACTAGCTAACGGAATTCCTGAACACGAAAGATGCAATGACCATTGGGAGTGTTATTTGGCCTGGCGTCATTTTGAAAGACGATTGAAATCAGACAACTGCATTGAAAATTTTATGGAAACTTCCATTGAATCTGAAGGAGTGAGTTGGAACATTCTTTTTCTGGAAGGGGGGGGGGGCATAGCATTTAGAGGATCTTCGCAAAGAATTGGAGATGAAAGAAATGAAAAATCTGCGTTTGATAGAACTGTTGTCACGGTGGGATCCTGTTCTGAAATTACATGTGGTAAAGGTGAAGGAATTGCTCAGAAATAAGGGAGACTATAGGTACACTATCTCTCAGCAGAGACTCAAAAGGATTTTTTTCCTCTTTGCTCAGAACTTGTTGCACAACAAATTATATTTGAAGGAAACTGCTCGAAATACTTTTCAATTGCAGTAAAGGCAACACCAGACTCCTCTCATGTTGAGCAAACCAACTCTATACTACGATATCTTGTGAAAGACGATTTTGCATGTTATCGAGGAGCGATTTTCGACGTTTATTGATTGCAGTAACAAAATTGAAAACGATATTAAGAAAATGGTACTGGAAACGTTGAAAGAGAACAACATCCCTTTTTCAGATTACAGGGAGCAAAGTTACGACATTGGATCCAAAATGGTGTAAAAATACAAAGGGGGTACATACACGACTTCTATTTGAAAATGCTTTGGCACTCTTTTCACCCTGTGGATATAATACTTTAAATTTATGTTAAACAGACTCTGCTGAATGTTGCCCTGAAGCCATCAACCCTTTTCGGAACAATTCAGACAACATAAACTCACTTCAGCTCCAGTCCACGACGTTGGGAGATTCTTCTGAACAAGACCAGAAATCAGTCGCTTCACAACAAGTCCAATATAAGATGGTATTCGAGAATAGATTGTGTAAAACCATTTGCAGCAAACCTTACCAGCATTAGGGCTACACTTGAAAAACTGTTAACATTGAATCTAAAACCTAAAACAAGGACTGAAATACATGGCACTATTAAGTATGTCTCATCGTTTACTTCTTTGATTATGTCAGCAATTTAGTTCTAGATTTTGGCCCAAATTCAAATCCAACAATATTCTGCAAGCAAGACATGCCACAGTTGATGTTGAAGTCACAAATGTCAACAAGTTTATAGCAAGTTTGAAAGATCTTCGTGGGAACTGGAAGAAAATCTGGAATGAAGCAAAACATGTTTCATCAAACATGGGGAATGAGGTGAACCTGAATGTGAAGAGACTTATCATTTAATGAAAGCTAAAAAAGCATTATTCTACATATGATTATTTTTTAAATATTTTTTAATGTTCATTGTACTTGGATGGCCAAGAAGTCGCTCTACTATTAAAATAATTGCTACTAATGATTATTTTGTCTTGTACCGTGTACAAGGGATATCTATGGATATTCCTGGAGAAATGCTAATTAGCGAAAGAAGAGAATAATTTTCTAGGCCATCATATATCGTTTATGGTAATTTGCTCACCAGCTAAGAAAATGAAGGAAATTGGGGACATGCCATTACCAAAAGACTCTAAGGAACAACGACGATACTTGGGCATGTTGGGGTACTATAGAAGGATGATTCCAAATTTTGCAGCGATTGCAGCCCCGATAACCGAGCTCGTACGTTTGCAACGCAAGGCTTGTGAGCTCGAATGGAATGATGATGCGCGAGAAGCATACAATAATACTAAGGTAGCTCTGATTAACTCTGTCATGCTCTGCCACCCGCTGCCCAATGACTTACCATATCAACTGTTGACGGACTGCTCCTAATACGCGGCAGGTACTGTCCTTCATCAGATGGTAAATGGATCGCCACGATCGGTGGCATGCTTCTCGACCAAGCTAAGACAGACACAGCAAGCATATTCCACATACGACAGGAAACTACTGGCAGCGTATCTTGTGCTCCACTTCATGTACATGATTGAGGGCCACCATATTACCTTATGCAAAGATCACAAACGCTTAGTATCGTCTTTCTCTTCACCAATGTGTGCCAAAATGGACAGGCAGCAATGCCATTGGACGGCGAATTTAGAATACATCACTGACATCATCTATGTGCGTGGTCAAGAAAAAGTCGTTGCTGACTGCCTATCGCGGAACGTCAATTCAGTCTAAATTGACTCATTTGACCTGCGAGCTTTGGCGGCAGCGCAGGATAAAGATGAAGAAACAGAAGAACTACAGTGGCGATAAAAATCTTTCCCTTTTCCGGGAGAAGCTCAACTATGATGTGAAGTAACATCAAGATACTCACGACCGTTCGTCCATAGAGCATGCAGGAGGACTATCTTCAATCAATTGCACAATATGCCCTACCCTTGAATTAAAGCATTCATCGGTCAAATTAAGTCTTAATATTATGGGCCTAATATGGACAGGAACATTCGCTCTCGGCACGGGAGTGCCTGTCATGTCAGTCCTCCAAGATCGATTGCAACATGAAATCTCAAATCCTACCCATTAATATTCCCTCAGCAAGATTCGAGACCGTGCACATTGATATCGTCGGACTACTACCACCTTACACGTTTCGTGGACAATCTACCCGTTGCATAACCGGTATCTCTCATCGTGCATTGACAGGGCTACAAGATGGATCGAAGCATTACCGATTCCGGACATACATAAGTGCTGCAAAGGTTGCTTTGGCCTTCTTAGACGGATGTATTTCCAGATTTAGAGTCCACATATATGTGGTGACCGACAGAGGAACCCAGTTCGAGTCCCAATTCTTCAAAGAAATATCAGCCCACGTTGGATTTCATCGTCTACGACGTACCTCCCAACCACAAACGGGATGGTGGAAAGAGCACACGGAACTCTAAAGTGCTCCCTAATGGCCCGTCGACAAGGATGGCTGATGGCCCATCTGATAATCTTTTTGGGCATTCGCGCCCTACCTTTCGCCTTTCACATCAGTTATAGGGACTATTCTACTGTGTCCAGAGCCCTTATTTTCATCTGCATAGTCGAAAACCGAATCAAAATTCATTAAAGAGTTAGCCACAACCATGGCACAAGTCGACTTCACACAGGCATCCGAAGGACACCTACACTTGGTGCACAAGCCTTTTCTCCCGAAGCTCTTCGTGAAGCAACGCATGTGCGGGTCCGAATCGATAAAGTCCGCAAACCGTTAGAAGCACCGCATACTGGCCCTTTTTCGATGGCTGAGCGTGACGACAAGGTGTACAAGTTGGAATTCCCTAATGGCAAACAATATGCGGTCTCAGTAGATAGATTGAAACCGGCGAAGCTCCCACCCTCATATAATGGCAATGTACTGATTGATCAGAGACACTCAAAGACAAATGAAAGAAATGGTAGAACGACCTTTTGCATTCGCGTTATGAAGAAAAAGTTGAAACAGGGAACAATAGCGCGGTATTGTCTCCTCCCATATATTGGTCCCCTTAATTCTCACTTACCGCGTAAACTCAATAATCTTCTGAAAACAAATTTCAAACACACTAAAGTCTGCTGACCAAAAAGTCGCGTGTTCTCACTTATTCTGATTTATGACCTTACTACCTTCAAAACTTTCAATAAGTGCTGGACTAACCTTGAGGGGACCTTGGCAATTGTATCATTCGAAAGAGAATGTAAAACAACATAAGAGTACCAAATTTCGTTAGAATTGGCCAAATAGTTATAATGCTATTCCTAAAAACAAAATAATTCATAGCTAACATTGGGGGGACTTTAGCAGTTATAGCATTTGAAAAATAATGTAAAACAACATATGGGTTTCAAATTTAGTTAGAATCGGCCGAATATTTATCATATTATTGCTAAAATAAAATTACCCCGCGCTAACCTTGATAGGACCTTGTCAATTATATAATTGGAAGGAGAATGTAAAATAACATAAGGGTCTCAAATTTCGTTAGAATCGGCCAAATAGTTATGATGCTATTGCCAAAACAATATCATTCCCGGGCTAACCTTGGGAGGACCTTGGCAATTATATCATTCAAAAGAGAATGTTAATAAACATAAAGGTTTCAAATTTCGTTAGAATCGTCAGAAGAGTTATGATGTTATTGCCTCAAAAAATCAATCCCGCGGTAACCTTGGGACAACTTTAGCAATTATATCATTCGAAAGAGAATCTAAAACAACATAAGGGTTTCAAATTCCGTTAGAACCAGACGAATAGTTATGATGTCATTGTCAAAAGAAACTATTTCCAGGGCTAACCTTGGGAGGACTTTGGCAATTATATCATTCGAAAGAAAATTTAAAGCAACATAAGCGTTTCAAATTTCGTTAGAATCGGCCGAATAGTTACAATGTTATTACAAAATAAATATGCGACTAAAAATAAGACTCCTTAGAAACAAATCGGTTGAATATATACAGTAGTGTGCAAATTAGTTCGGACAGTACCAAATTTGTGGACTATTTCATAATGTCTTAATTTTTGGCAACACTAATGAAGTTTTTTTTTCTGTGCAAAATAGTATACTAGTAACATCTGGCAACTGTTTTGTTGTGCCCTCGCTACACTAAGCCTGACAGCGCTACACCAGAGCTTGTCGTGGATGATTATTGCTGGGAGCGTGCTCCGTGGTGTGCTTGGTTCTGCCAGAATATTCACCTTGCAATCATTATTAGACTATAAATTTATTATGAATATCACACCCAAGAAGCGTGCAAGTATTATAGCTCTTAGAAATCAGACGGATTTCTGAGGAAATTACTTATTTATTAAGAATCTCGATTCTGAAATAAGTACTTTCCTCAATGACAGTTCTTTCCTATTAATTTTCATCCTCTTTCTATCAATTCTTTCTTTCGGCACAAGGAATCACCCCCATTATGTTTGCGATCCTCTATTATTTATAAATTTACGTGTGCGACCTGCCAAAGTCGCTATGTAGGCCAAACTAGTCTACAATTAAAATGTAGGGTTGCTAAGCATATGGGAGTGACTGTAGCGACCGACGTGTACGTCCAAAATAGGACACACGCGAGAGTCGTTACACACATAAAATACAGAGAGAGAGAGAAAAGTAAAGTTAGCGCCGTTTACGGGAATGTCACATGGTAGTAAACGGAGCGCAGTTATCTCTGTTAGAGTTGGTCGAGGCAATCTTAGGCAAACATTATAATCAAGGCAAAATCCAGAATAAACCGGATAGCTATCACTATTAAACAAGTAGAAACCAGATTAGGAAGCTGTCTCCATGGCAACACGCCACCGCCCACAGAGAATTTTACCCAATAGTCGGAGTGCTTTCCTTATCAATATGTTCGGCCGTAGCCAATCAAAAGTCGAGTTATGCTAATACCGACAAATCAACAGGCCGGTACATAAGAGAGAGGTGTGGCTTAGTCAGACGAGAAACTTGTAGGGCGTGGCTTAAATCGAATATATAACTGTGTGGAGCCAGAACAAAGGATTAGAATTAAGATTACTGTTTTATATAGCAATATATCGCGGTATAGATCATTCAGTCCGATCTCTCGGATTCGCGCAATTCATCTTTGTATATAGTCGTGTAAATAACGCAGACATTAAGGTGTAACTCTTAAAGGCTTATTCGTCTGGCCTCCTTTAGACCTTCCCCGCACTTGACCTCGAACTTAATTTGTCATAACTTAGAACTTAAAACTAATTAAAGAACTTTTTAAAGTGCAATAAGAGCTAGTTAAATAATAATTCTATTTTTGCTTTGGTGACTTCAATATCCTGACGTTCCTCAATCTTCCTGCTTCGAGGCCTTATTAAT